>JAOXJP010183783.1:16241-26438 GCA_025762735.1 Platanus orientalis
ATCCTGTAATATTCTTTCTTTTACTTTATTAGTTATGATTTTGATTGGAATCAATTTTTTTTTTTAATTTATCATCTCTTGATCTTATTATAATGTTAATTTATAGAATCATATTTTTTAATTTTAATACTAAAAAATCTATGTGCAACCCTATTTTCTATATATCTTATGAACACAATAAAATAACTTGGGTTTAATTTTTCTTTTCATTATTTCACGTAATCCTATTTTAGCTAGACATTCCAACACTTTAAGATATTTTAAATTAGGTTTTCTCTTGAATCATAATTCATATAGTGTTTTTTCAATCTTTTTATGTGATATTCTATTTAATATATGACTTACAAACATAAAAGCTTCCCCCCCATAAAATGTTTATAAATTTGAACTAATTATCATAAAGTTTATTATTCTGTTTCTCCTTTTATTATCTTGTTTTGTTCTAATGAGTAAGAAACAATACTTTTCATGTACTATTCCATATTTTACAGATTCACTAAATAAATTAAATTTATATCCTTCTCCTCTATCTAATCTTAGTCTTTTAATTTTTATTTTTAATTGACTTTTTGTCTTAGTTTTGTGTTTCATGAAATATTTAAAAGCTTCTTTTATGTGCTTTACTAAATAAATTTTGGTATATCTAGAATGATCATCTATGAAGATTGTACATTTTTTTTCCTTATTTAGTTGGGGTTGATTTTAAGTCTCCTAAAATACGAAGTCATAATAATTCTATTTCTCTCTTATTAATAGATTTATGACATTTTCTTATGAATTTTGTTACAATACATATTTTACATTTTTCAAATTTTAAATTAGTTGTATTAAATATTAAACCAATTTTCATTCTTTTCATATGCAATATTATTGTAATCTAATCTTTCATGTTAGATATCAAGAGAATCAATAGTATAAGTCGAAAATATTATAATTTTATTTATAAAAACATACAAACAAACCCTGATTATAATACCCTTTGGCCACAAATAACTTATTCTTAGTTAGAATAAACTTAGCTTCAAACTTGATTTTTTATTATAGCTTTATTCAAATAAGCCCCAAAAATAAGATTTTTTCAAATATTCGAAACATGAACTATAGTAAAAATTAATTTTTTTAGAGTTCTTTTAAGTTGATTTTTCCTTGATGTCGTCAATCATTATTCCTTCTCCAAGAATATTATTTAGAATGTTTTGGTATCCATGGATTTGATTTATAATTTGTTTTTTATCTATCATTAAAAAAAAATGTCCCACAACATATTTTTAGTTACTTTCATTTTTGAATAAATCTTCATTGACAATATATCCCATATGCCTTTGCATGAACATGTGACAATAAGCATCAAAAAATTCATTAGATATAGCATTCATGATATAATTTTTCATTGTTTATTTGCTTTATACTAAATCTCATTAACACAAAAATTAATAGGTTTAAGTTGTCTATCAAAGGGTTCAAGTTTAGACAATTTAAGTAAATACTTATTTGTTAGCAAAAGAAAATATCAAATTCAAGATTATTGGTTAATACAATATATGACGAATTAAGTAGAAATAAAAAGAAAACTACATCAAGTATAATATATTCTAAATTGTAAAGTAATGAGGAAACAAGCAATAAACTCATTAATTTAATTTGTATTGGATTGAAGCATACAAATGCACTATCCTTGATATGATATGCTCATTTTTAGATCGATTTCTTAGGGCATGAGGTACTGTAGTAGCCAGACTTTGGGTTTTAAGCTCTTTCTATAAATAAAAATTTAGAATAACCTTAATATTAAAATTCACATTAATATATTGGTGTAAATATGGATTTGACATTTCATAATTTTAGAAAAAAGTACTAATTTTATTAATCAATTATTTATATTCATGTGGATCAAAATATTTTTATTTTTTCTTATTTTTTCTTTAATAAGATAACAATATCTCAAATTATGGTTTTTTAAATGACGTAATAATAGTGTTATAAGAATACATGGTAAGGAATGAAATCTTATACTTTTAAATTAGGCTATGAGATCTCAATCGTTAATATTTTTTTCATTGATAATATTTTCTTTTTTTTCTTCATATTGTTCCAATAATCTATGTTAAATCAAATAACATAATATTGTGTTTTATAATGAATTATTATATTAAGTGATAATAGTTAACATTACAATAATACAAACTTGCAATCAAAGTTATTCACTATTTTTTATTAGAATTTTATTATGATAAACCTTATTAAAAATAAAATCACTATTATCAATTAGCTAAACTAACTAGACTTGCCATGAGTTGGGCTTAAGTTCAATTGTCATTTAGAAACGACAAAAACCCATCCCTCAAGTTTAACTCAATCAACTAAGCAGATTTTAACAAGCTTGGAACTTGACTTGTGTAAGTATATAATAATTTTAAAAAAAATCAATAAATTAAATTGAAGGATGTTTGAGTTTAATCCTTATGAACCATTCGTTGATTAAAAATTTTAAATATAATGTTTTGTGGGTGTCTCCTGTAGCATTAAAATTAAAAAAAAAATGATAGAAATTATTTATCAATTTATCTCTTCCATCCTCACTTTTGAATCTAGATTTTATTTTGTTCTCTTTAGTATCCGTCATCCATGTTTCACATTTAATGCCCTATTAAAGTTACCAAAATTCTTTTATGATGTTTTTTTACACCTTTGAAATGGGAGAGCAAATTGTCTATAGTTTGAAATCCCTCTACAGTTCAAATGGTTATATCACAACAAAAAATGTGGGTGTGATTTGACTGAAGTTTGAAATTCAAATCTTGAGAGTGTAAATCACATCCATGTTTGTGGTTGTAATATGATCGTTTAATTTAGAGGGATTTCAAACATACATGATTTTGTCTCTAGGAATGGCGGCAACATAGAGGAGGCAAGAAAGAGTCATGCTATCACCCTTATTTAATTAAAATTCTATAGAAAGAATTTTACCCAAAAACCCAATTATTTAATTTGTAAAATATATTCGAACCTTTAAAAAATAGTTTTATCTTTTCCTTTTTTCTTATACTAGTATTTATAAGGCTGTTAATGAGCCAAACAAGCTTGCCTCGTAATGAGTTGGGCTTGAGCCTTTTTTTTTAAGCTCACAAAGCTGAGTTTGAACCTCCAATTGAGCTCATTTAGCTAAGTGAGCTTGAACTGAATTGCACTAGGCCCAGCTTATTAAAAGCTTGGTTTGTTAAGGGTCTTATGTATGTATACAATATGTAAATATAATATTATATATTTATACCATAGTTTTTAGACTTGGAGTGGCCATCGAACTAGTAAGGCAGACGGTTTAGGTCCAATCGGGTTCCCCCGTCGGTTTACATAATTAAACATGGTTTGCTTCAACATAAATAAAATGTAATAAAATTACAAAAAAAAAAAAAAAAAAATCATAATCCATCATAAGGTGTATGATCGGGATTCTAATTTTTAGACATACCAAAACAATTTATGGAAAGTGGGATTGAAATTTGGAAAAACATGTTTCTATATATTTTTTTTTATTCTCAATTTGTTAAAAAAGTAAAAGACCCGTTGGTTTTATTATAACCAGGTTAAAAAACCAGCCAATTTTGATTGGTTTTGACGGTTATATGAGGTTTTTGACATATTACGGTTTTAAGCTTTTATAGAACCACTTAGGGTGCCAGTTCTGGTGAAACCAGGTTGAACCATCCGGTCTGATCCGCTTTTTAAAACTATGATTTTTATATCTAAAATTATATATAGATATAGCTTGTTATAATATGGACTGCTGAGCCTATTTTGACCAGCAAAATCTTTAGCCTTTAAGGGCAGGTTTGGCTTATGGGTTATTGGGCTTTTAATATTCAGGACTGAAGCTGTAAACTTAAGTTTGGTAAACTGAGTTGCCTGAGCCTAGTTTGCCTCAATCTTAATAAGCTGGGATTCTCAGCACCCCCAAGGTCGCTATGACCCTGAATCTAATCTTTATGTGACTAGAAAAACGGAGAAGAAAGGCTCTCTTCAGGTATTTCTAATACTTAAAAGTATGATTTACGGCAACTGAACACATGTAGGAAGAAGGTAAGAAATTGGTTTTGATCTTCTATGGGCTTGATGGTAAGCAATATTTTGTCTGATACGATTCCATTTGTAAAGGGTTTGTATATATTTTTCAATACCTTGAAGGTGGAAAAACACTTATATAGTGGCGAAGAGGGGTCACCATTTTTAGTTTTGATTAATTCTAGGCCAGGCTAGTTTGGTTTTTCTGTACTGGGTCGAAGCTTTTCATACCTGGTAAAAATGGCAGCAAGTTTTGGGCTAACCTAGCATGCCTGTTTGTTGTGGGTCGATTTTGTTTAAGACAAGCTGGGCTAGTATTGACAACCTAGTGACCTTCTAGAGCCCAGCCGTGGCTGGCCCAATGTTTCATACAAGAAGTTATGGCCCAGCGTAAAGTCAGCCCATTTGGTAGCCCTCCTTCATTCTTCTCCCACTTTCGTTTCCTATTTCGTGGTTCTGCTTCTGCTTTGGTCGTGTTTCTTTCATGGCGCTCTCTTCTAGTTTCGGTTGCGTTCTCAGCAGACCTTCAACGGTTTCGTCGCTTCTGCAATGGCGATTTTCTCCGGTCCGTCTAAAATCTAGGCTGACAACTGCAAACCTCTTCGTCAGTGGTACGTTTCCAACTTAAACCATCAAATTAGAGTGTTTGTTTTTCTCTTTTCCTCTGTTCTGGATTCCGTCTACTTGGGTTTCCCTCCCCTCTCGTCCCTTACTCTCAACTGGTTTCACCCATTCAGAAAGCTTCGACAATTGAACCATTCGTTAGAGTAGATTCTTTTCGGGGCCAAGACCAAGCCTGATCCTCGGTTCATGAGCTCAAATGATTTGGGCAAAGCTCTGCTTAGTGTGGATCTTTTAAACGCTGCCACAATGGTTCATTTGTTGTTTAAAAGATCAAAGAAAGGTTTTTGGATGTGTTCTTTTATGAAGTTGTTTATTTTCGCCCAAAATTTCGAAATTTAGATTTTTTTTTTATATTTTATATATGGGTTTCTTCGTAAAAGTTCAAGAAATATTTGGAGATGATGATAAATTGGTAAGAACTAAAAATGGATAAACAATTTTATTATTTTGTAATTTTTTGATTCTCATTTCCCCCCGTGAACCTTTGTCTCTTGCTTCTTGTTTTCTTAATGATTGTACCTTTCAAAAAAAGAAAAGGAAAATCTCATTTTTAGTAGAAAAACCAACTACGCTTTTCTTCTGTTTTTTTCTTTTTCTCCTCAATTTCTGTTATAAGAAATTATTTTAATATATTTGCTATTTGCTTCTGAAAATTTATGGTTCGAAACAGCCCAAGACATAGAGAGCAGCATCTATACAATGCTCACTATTCACCGCTGGGAGTCCTTGAATCACATGGACTATAGAGCGGCATCACTTAGAACAATTCATGGAAAACTGGCCCTGAAGTTCCTCAATTGGGTAATCCATCAGCCAGGATTGGAATTTAATCACCTCACCTACTTATTTGGAATCACAACTCACATACTCATGAAAGCTAGGATGTATGAACCTGCAAAATTGATTTTACAACATCTCTCTGAGATGGGCATTGGGTCACATTCAGTCTTCAATGCTCTTATGGGCACCTACTCACATTGCAACTCAAATCCTTCTGTTTTCGACCTTCTCATTAGGATTTATGTACAAGGCGGAATGCTGAAAGATGCTTTAGAGACTTTTCGATTGATGGGCGCTAGGAGATTCAAGCCATCAGTTTATACTTGCAATACTGTTCTTGCTGCAATTGTGAAAGAGGGTAGAGTGGGGCCCGCCTGGTCATTCTTTAATGAGATGTTGGCCAAGAGCATTTGTCCTAATGTGGCTACTTTCAATATACTGTTAAATTTGCTCTGTCTTGAAGGAAAGCTTAAAAAAGCTGGTTATATCTTGAGAAAGATGGAAGTGGCTGGTTATATTCCAACAAGAGTTACTTACAATACACTGCTTAATTGGTATTGCAAGAAAGGCAGGTTCAAGGCAGCTTTTGAGCTGATTGATTGTATGGCTTGTAAAGGTATTGAAGCAGATGTATGTACATATAACATGTTTATTGACAACTTGTGCAAAAACAATAGGAGTGCGAAAGCTTATTTACTGTTGAAGAAGATGAGGAAAAAGAGACTATCTCCAAATGAAGTCACTTACAATACTCTTGTTAATGGATTTTGTAAGGAGGGAAAGATTGGGGCTGCTACTCGAATTTTTCTTGAGATGTTGAATTTTGATCTAGCCCCAAATTGTATTACGTACAACGCTTTGATTGATGGGTATTGTCAACAAGGGAATTTGGAAGAAGCTTTAAGACTTTTGAACAAAATGGAAGAAGTGGGGCTGAGGCCTAATGAGGTAACTTATGGGGCTCTTTTGAAAGGGTGTTGTAAGGCTTCCAAGTTGGATTCAGCAACAAGTCTGCTTGAGAGGATGAGGATGACTGGCATTGTTGTTAGCCATATAGCATACACAATGTTGATAGACGGGCACTGTAAAAATGGACAGCTCAACAAAGCCTTACAATTGCTTAATAGAATGCTCGAGGCTGGTGTGAATCCCGATGTTGTCACATATTCAGTACTTATAAATGGATTCTGTAAAGCAGGAAAGATAATTTATGCAAAGGAGATACTTTGCAAGATGCATAAAGCTGGAGTTTTTCCCAACTGCATCATATATTCTACATTAGTTTACAACTTCTGCAAGCAGGGTAATGTCATGGAAGCAATGAAGGTTTATGCAGTTATGAACCATGGGGGCCATGATGTGGACCTTATCACATGTAATATGTTGGTTGCTTCTCTCTGTAGATGTGGGAAGTTGGGAGATGCAGAAATCTTCATGCAACACATGGGTAGGATTGGCCTAGTTCCAAACTCCATTACCTTTGACTGTATTATAAATGGCTATGGAAGTACAGGTGACGGGTTAAGAGCATTTTCTTTGTTTGATGAAATGGTTAAATTGGGTAATAACCCAAGTTTTTTCACGTATGGAAGCTTACTAAAGGGACTATGCAAGGGGGGAAACTTGGAGGAGGCAAAGAAATTCTTGCATAAGCTTCGATATATTCCTTGTGCCATAGATAGTGTTGTTTATAACACGTTACTGGATGGGGCATGCAAAGCGGGAAGGTTGGGGGAGGCGGTGGCGCTATGTGATGAGATGGTACAAAGTGATATAATTCCTGATGCTTACACATATACTATTCTTCTTGATGGGTTTTGTAGGAAGCACAAGACAGTTCCTGCCATTCTATTGTTTGGGAAATTAATGGAAAGGGGATTTTTACTTCCAAACCAGGTGATGTACACTAGTATGATTGATGGTCTTTACAAGGAAGGCTTAACGAAGGCTGCTTCCTATCTGTATGAAGAGATGGTCGGAAGAGGCTTATACGCAGATTCAGTGACACTTAATGCAATTATAGATGGATACTCGAGGATGGGACAGATGTGCAAGGTGGATGATTTTATGTCTACAATTAGTAACCATAGTTTGTGCATTAATTTGGTTTCATATAACATTCTCTTACATGGGTATTCCAAGAACCTGCTATTATCAAGATGCTTTACTCTGTACAATACCATGGTCAGTAGAGGTTTTGTGCCAGATAAACTAACACACTATTCCCTAATTCTTGGATTTTGCGAGTCAGGTTTGGTGGATATTGGAGTTAAATATGTAGAAAAGATGGTAAGAGAAGGTATTGTTCCTGATCACATTACATTTAATATACTAATTACCAAGTGTAGTGAAAATAGTGAAATGGGGAAAGTTTTTGACCTGGTTAACTGTATGAGCAAGTTAGGCGTGTTACCCAATGGAGATACCTACACTGCAATTATTAAAGGACTCAATAGAAAATGCCTTTTTTTTGAATCGCATGTTGTTTTGCATGAAATGTTGAAGAAAGGATTTCATCCTAATTTTACGCATTATATTACTTTGATTAATGGAATGTGTAGGGTAGGTGACATAAAGAGAGCACTCAGGCTTAAAGATGAAATGGAAGCACTAGGTTTAGGTTCGCAAGATGTAGCCCAAAGTGCTCTAGTTAGAGGACTTGCCCAATGTGGGAAGATTGAGGAAGCAATGTTTGTTTTTGATTGCACGCTTCGGATGGGACTGGTTCCAACCTCTGCTACTTTTACCACTTTAATGCACAGGCTTTGTAAAGATGCTAACCTAGTCGAGGCTTTGAAGTTGAGGGGTTTGATGGAAGTCTATGGTATGAAGTTTGACGTTGTTACTTACAATGTTCTGATTACAGGCCTTTGTGCCAATAGTAAAGTTGCTACTGCCTTTGAACTTTATGAGGAAATGAAACAAAGGTGTCTTTGGCCTAATATCACCACATACACTGTTCTTATTGATGCCATTTTCAAGGAAAATAATTTTGTTATGGGTGAAATCTTAATGATGGATATGCTAGAGAGGGGATTGATTTTTCAGGATAAACATACCAGAGATTTGCAAGAGAGATTGATGAATGCTATGGGAAAATTAAATTACTTAAGGCATAAGAGAAAGAAATAGAACTACCAAATGAGTGGAGAAACCTGGAGTAGCACAATATAGAGCTGGTATTAAAGAATCTGAAGTTCCATTGACTTTTGATTTTGAGACGGCCTGTAATCACATAACAAATTGGGATGCTCAAAACTAGGTGTGTTGCATCAAACGTTAACTCTTAGAATCTCTTATCCTTGTGATCCATGTTGAATCAGATCCACTTATACTGATCTTTTTCCACAGGTGAAATGATTAAGGCTCATATGACTATGTCAGGAAATTACTTGAGCATTATATTCTCATTTTGATGGTGGTTGGTTTTCTTTCTTCCCATCTGTTAATGCTCTGGTTTGAAGTATTGTTTAATGCTTAACTAGCTATGATTTACATAGCTCTAAACTTGCGGTTTTCAGGAAGGAACCCACTTGCAATTGGATGAGAGACCACATGCTGGTGACATGTACCTTGTAAGTCAGTTTATTGTGTGCTTATTTGCACTTTTAGTGTTTTATAGACAAAATATATTCCAACCAAGTAAAAAAAAAAAAAAAACTTAGCAAAACCTTATTTCAACTACTTGGGGTCGGCTACATGAATCCTATTCCACCATTCTAGTATTTGGGACCATATCTACTGTCAAATTGCACTCATGTCTTTCCTCAGTAAGTTAAATGATAAAATATGAAATTCTAGATTATTTGTTCACTAGATAACAAGCTAACTGATGTAGTACAATCAAAGGGATGAAATATTTTCACAAAACAGACTTTAGAAATATACATGAAAGTGAACGAGCAAGTGGTGCCAACAGAAAACAGCGGTTTTTATAATATGCTTGAAAGAATAGAGGTCTAAGAGAAATTGGCTAAGGAGTTTGAAGTGATAATTTGAATGAATAAAATTGATCGTTTAATAAGAGAATATCTAGAATTAAAAATTTTTGAAAATTAAAGCAAATTTCCTCTCACAGCTAAATGTTAAATCCAACATTACATAGGGAAACTCGAAAGCAACCTTTTATACTTCTTTTCAAAACTCTAAACTAATATAAGATTGGGAAAATGCTTACGAAAAAAAGGAAAATTGTATCATAAATGAATTATAATATAGCTCAATTTTGAAAAGCTTTAATGAATCTCTAGAACTCTTTTAATCTGTAACCTTATTCTATAGCACGAGACTTGTTAAAGGACTCAATAGCTAGCTTAGCCATTGATGCGGACATTGGAGGCAAGGTGGGATCCACATGTGGCCTTGTTGGGGTCCACACAAGAAGACCATGGAGGAACACTGATGTAGTACAAGCCCCCAAAACAACCACCACATTGCTGGGCAGACTTAGTTTATGGAGTTTAGAGACTTAGAATTCCTTCAGTCCACTAAAACAGGTCAATCCGCAGAACTTAGGATACCTTCCAACTCACTTTCTGATCAGCCACTCATGTAGGATTCAAGATTCTCAATTAAACTTCTCTTGAAACACTTGGAGTACCCAAAAACATCCAACAGACAATTTACATGTCCCAAACAATGATTTTCTTCAGGTTTCAAACTCATAACCTTGTCCCATCTTCAAGTTGATCATATGCATTTCATCACATATAAATCTGATGTAAGAAAAAGAGG
>JAOXJP010183784.1:0-12404 GCA_025762735.1 Platanus orientalis
CTATTGATAATTTTAAAATAATTAGTATGTTATATATAATACATATATATTATGTATGTAAAAGTTTAGGCCTCGGGTCCAGCTCGGCCGAGGTAAGCTCAAGCCTAGCCCTCAATAAAAGTTCGGGCCTCAAAGCTTATCGGGCCTAGCTCAGGCCAGGCTTTTTCAGGCCAAGTTGAAGACCGGGCTCGGGCCGGCCTGACCCATGCCTACCCCTAGTTATGATGTTTTGACATAACTGAGCCTGAGCTTCAATTGAAGTTGTTCAGCTAATTAAGCCTTAACTGAGGTAGGCTTAGTTCATTAACGTATAAGGGATGTAGAACATTTGCTCCCTATGTATTCTTTGGTGGCGTTTCCATTGACAAAACCCCTTCTTTTTAGATACATGGAGAGTTCAATAGGATTAACCATATGTTCAGTGCCCCACTCTGTATACAAGAACCTTTACAACACCAAATAATGAAGTTTCGAAGTTTTAACTTTTCTATGGCTACTGATTCTATGAGACTGATCTAATGTGAGACCGCCCCCACGAAGGGTAGACTTTGGGATAAGCTGGCTTCAATTGATCAACTTCGATCAAGTACAGTTTCCCATGAAAACCAGTCTTATTTAATTATTACCCATTTCCAAATACGAAAATGCTTATAAAAGTTGAGTTAAAGATTAATGAGTAACAAAAACGTTGAGAGATATGAAAGGGTGTTTTTGATTGACGTGTATTTTTCACACTTCTTATGACAGATACCAGCTGCATGTTCATTGTTGTTGGATATTTTCTTCATCCCATGTGGATTTGGTGTGGAGACATAAATACAAAAACGTTGGGAGATTTCAACTTTCATAGGCTTAACCACTCAGCCAAATCAATGCTTGCCGGTAAATGTTTTAAATGTTTTTTTATTTTATATTAACAATCAAACTCTTTTACGTTTTTATCATCCAAATTAATTGAAGTTTTAGAATTTTAATAACAATTTTTTTTTCACCATTCAAATTAATATAAATACAAAATATCATTTTTTTTCAGGTTTTGAGCCGATTACATGTTTTATTTATTTTGAACCGAACTGAGTTGAGCATCCGACTGAAATAACTTAGGCCTAAACCCAACCCAAAAATTAATTCAAACCTAACATTTAAGTCTGAACCCCGACCTAACCTAAAATTCAATTTATCCAACCCACCTAATTTTTGAGTCGGTCAAATCAAGCTTTGAACCAACCTAACCCAATTGACAACCCTAATTGGGTGGGAGCAGATTACTTGTCCATAATAGTGTCCAAGGCACAAGGTGACTTCATGTGGAATAAAATGGGTATGAATTTGATATTGCATCTAACCCCTCCATTTTATTCCCATTTCAAAATAGATGTTCTGGAATAAAATGGAGGGGTTAGATGCAATATCAAATTCCCACCCATTTTATTTTAGAACATCTAATTTGAAATGGGAAAGGATATTCTATCCAGGAGACTAGGAGATGTCATATGGAATAAAATGGATGGGTGTTGCAATTTTTGGATATGGAAATGCATTTTATTCCATATGAAATGATGTTCTGTCCAGGATTATATGAAATAGAATGCATATATTCACATTAAAAAAATGCATCACTTACCCATTTTATTCCGTACGACAATTAAACGAATATTACAGAAGCAAATTTTTTAAACACAAAAATTGGTAACTTCCGTTCTCCGAACACAAGGTTTAGGGTGTATAGGGTTAAAATTGTAAAAACAATTTTCAAAATAATCACCCAGTTTTGTGTCTGAGAGGAGAAAAGATTGTTTGGGGACAGAAGATATAGAAATCATAATAAAAGGATTGTCTGTGTTGACATAGACCTCTAAAGGGGTGCCATTGATTGACACATGATGTATTTTTGAATTTGATCTTTTTTGACAACCTACTTTTTCAACTAAACACTTTTTTGGACGGTTTTTAGCCCCTCCCAAAAAAAAACAACACATGTCAGTTTATAATTCACCATATACACTACAGAGGTATTTTCGTTACAGAACACTTTCTTCCATAATAAAAAAATACAAAAAAGATATGTTCCATGCAGAAATGGGATAAGCGATAGACGAACACGAAACGGCGATGAACGAGGAAAGTAGTCTGTTTGGTTCGTTGCAATTCTAAAATTCATGACATCGCCAGTTAAAGATGGGAGTCTGATAGGTAGAGATAGCGAGATAGACGTGAGTAACGGAAGGACGCGTTTGCATGTAACAAGAAAAGATGGAACGAAGAAGCATATGGCCGATTAAAGATAGCTAGAGATAGAGATTAAGGATAGAGATAGCGAATCATAACAGACTACATTTGTTAAATAGCGAAACCCTCGGAAACAAACGCCAATCGGATCTCCAAAACCCTATTAAAACCCAACCCCTCAATCTTTTTCTTCCTTGCCCTCCAAAACCCTCTTTGTTTCAGACGAGTTTTTTGGTCAAATCCCCATGGCTACGTCTCCATCTCCCCTGGAAAGCCGTTGGCAACATCTCCAATACCAGAATCTCCACCGCAATACTTCATCGCCGTATACAGCCCCAGGCTATCCATTCATTGAAACGTTCGAAAACGGGTCGCTCGAAGCCGCCCTTACTCGTCTCAGTCTCTCCACCTTTCACCAGTCTCCGTTTATTCCACCGCCGCCCCCTTCTCTCGACGGCTTCATTGGTAGTCCAATGCTCGGAAACCCGTTAATCGATCCTTTGATCGGTCAGGGCTATCAGCAGATACAACAAGCCGCGTTTGAGTTGCAGCGGTTGAGGATCCAGAACGCCCTTCGTTCACCTTCTGTGGCCGCTGATAGTTTTGAGACTTTTGCTCTGCCTCGATTCAATCGGACCGCAATCAGTAACGATCCCTTTTGCCAACTCTTGAACGGAAGAGGCGTGGTGCCATCAGCTACCACATCCGAGAATGGATATGGGAAGCTCCCGAGCTCTACTTTCCATGAATTTACTAATCGGTTTCCAATGAGGCCCTGTTCAAATGGGTTCCGACTCGACTCCGAAGGGCATTACAGAGGAGTAGCATTAAATGGACCGGTTTCGGAATTGGAAAATTCAAACATATTGAGGGCCCCTTTGTATAATCGTCATCGAAAGTACTCGTCTTTAGTAGAATTGAGGGGCCGGATGCTGGCTGTGGCCAAGGATCAACAGGGGTGTCGTTTTTTACAGAGGAAGTTGGAGGAGGGAAGGGCAGAGGAGATTGAGATGATCTTCTTGGAGGTCAAAGATCATGTGAACGAGTTAATGGTGGACCCATTTGGTAATTACCTTGTACAGAAGCTTTTGGAAGTATGCAGTGAAGGGCAAAGGATGGAGGTTCTTTTCACAGTTACATTCGATCTCGTCGACATTTGTCTGAATGCGCACGGGTACTCAATTGTTTACTTGTCATTTGAGAAAATGCTAATCGTTGGTATCTTTTAATTTTCGAAAGAGGAAGGAATTATATTGGAGTGTGATAACATTTTTCTGATTTTCTCTCTTTTGCAGAACTTGTGCTGTTCAGAAATTGTTGGAGCATCTCACCACCCCACAGCAAATTTCTTGTGTTATGTCAGCTTTGAGACCTGGCACGGTCAAATTGTCTAAGAGCTCGAATGGTCAGCATGTGATTCAACATTGTGTGGAGCATTTCTCGTATGAAGACAATAAAGTAATGTTTATTACCTTGAGTTTCTTATGTTCATTTATGTCAAGCGTTTTTATTTCTCTATAATGCTGCAATTTGGATGTTTTGAAGCAACATTTGGGATTTGTTTATTATTGAATGCGCCATCTCTGTCAATTATTTTGTATGTGCTTTCACTTCCACTTTCTTGTATATGGTTGTTTAAGTTCAAATGAGTTACTGATCTGCGTAGTCTTTCATTCTATGCAAATATTTTATTGTTTTAATATCATTGGTCTTGTTTCTTTTAAGAACTACAATGCCTTCAGATGCCTTACGAAGATATTTTTTCTCTCAGTATTTTGTAATATGAAAGTTATTAGGATTAATGAAAAAGACTCCCTGCACACCAAAAAGGTGTAGTTGACTAGTTGTAGGATTTTTTTTTTTTCAAACAATCTGCTTGATTCATGGTGCCTTCTAATTGTGTTTGTGTATCTAATCCTCCTTTTTCCTTAGTTCTGTATATGAGAAAGAAAGGGTCCTCAAATTATTTTTCATGTTCATATTTATTGCTTCTACATTAGATTGCCTGATATTCTGATCTGTTTTCTTATGAGGGGATTTTATATGCTTAATCAGATTCAGATATGTGTTAGTAAGCTCTGTATTAAACATGGTGCAAGCTTGAATTATGTATCATGTAGCTACTAAATTAATGATGGCATGTCTAGAATTTTCGTTGAATGTGTGTGAAAATTGCACATTTTTTTAACCATGGTAAAAAAAAAAATTGTAGTAATGAGGTAAAATTTTTAATATCAATATACAAAAGCTGTACAAGAAAGAGAGGATCGTAGATGATGTTTTCCCATTCTTTCTTATAATACATCAAATATTTATCCTCATGGTATCTTTAAGAATGGATGCCCAAAAAAGTATGTTCAAGATCTTCCCGAAGATATGCTCTCAGGGTTGTAACATGTCTTAAAAAATCCATAGATTTCTATCCTTCCACAAACACCAACACATAGTGTAACACCCTATAACACTCCTAAAGGGTAAAATGGTAATTGAACATAAATAAGGGTAAAATTGTCATTAAATTGTTAGATAAACCATAGTGAGGTTTGAGACCCAATTGAACCATTTGGAAGTGAGGACAAACCAAAATGAGCCATGGACTTGCTAAGTCCTAAAGTTGACCCAAGAGTGTATAGTAGGCAGACTTGTACCACCTCAAGATTATTGGAGGACATGTCATGCATCGTTGGAAAGATTTGGGAGTCTAGTTTCCAACTTAACAAACAGTAGGTGAATAGGAATTCCCTAGAAAAAGTTATGATTGTTTTCCCACAAAGTGTCTATGTTAATAGTCTAACAAATTTAATGCAACTTTAAAGTTAAATATGTAACAATTCCGAATGAATTTTCTAACAAATCATACATCATTTGAAAAGCCTTGAAGTCTAGTTTTCAACGAAACAAACGGCGATCGAATTAGAAATGTATAGAGAGAGATATGACTTATTTAGTGTGAGGAGGAAAAAGCTAGAAAATAATAGGAGATTTGGGTACCAAGCCCGATCGATCAAGGAGGGGTAGGTATAACCCGATCGATCGAGCCCTCATGATCGATCGGGGATGTGTGTTGAAGACCCGAAATGGATTTGGGTCGCACGTGGGCTGCCTTTTTAGGTTGGGAATCCCCATGGGACGATTCTAAAACCCTTTTTTTAATTAATTAGGGTTTGTATTACTTAAGGAGAGGGGTTTGGGAAAGGAGAGAAGAACCTTGGGAAAAACTTTGGGCAAGTGAGAAGATTACCTTCTCCAAGGCTTGGTAAGATGCCCAAAACTTAGATCTAGCTTAAATCAAGGTTCATTTACTATTTTCTACTTTAGTTTATAAGTTCTAACCATGAACTGTGTTTTCTATTTGTAGAGGAAGGAAGGGATTGCATGGGGAAAGGTGTTGTGGAATAAGAATTCCCACTTCGAAGCAAGAATTGAAAGATTGTGAGTGGATATGTAATTTATGCTTATACTTTCTTTTCTTAGGTTCATAGAAATATGATTTCATTCTATGTTTGTAAGATTTGTGGCTTAATCTCTATGAAAATTGGTTGTGTGAGTGGATACACATTTTATGCATACACTCTTCTATTTTTAAGTTCCTAGCAATGTAATTTTCTATTTTATGTTTGAGGATTTGTTGCTTTAATCTCCATGAAATTAATTTGGTGAATGGATGAGTTCTTTATACATAATTTCTCTTCTCTAGAATCTTGTATTTGTTGATGATGAGTTTTGCTTTCGTGAATTTATATTCAAACTTCATGAGAATATTGATTTCCCTATATAGATTCTAGTTCCTTTAATGTGAACATGATTGAAAGGTTCATTTTACCCAATTGATATATGTTCTTGGAATTTGGAGTTAACTATGAGAATATTGATTTCCCTATGTAGATTCTAGTTCCTTTAATGTGAACATAATTGAAAGGTTCCTTTTACCCTATTGATATATGTTCTTGGAAGTTGGAGTTAACTATATGATGCTAGTGTTTTATTTCCATGAGTTTGGTAATTTTTAGTCTAATTGGAAAGTTTATGGAGTAACATTTACATAATTTGGATGAAGTAGAAGGTTCCTTGTGGTGTATCCTTGTTCACCCCTTGATATATCTTTGAAATCCCTTGATGCTTGCTTCCTACCTATTTGATGGAATGTCATATGACTTGTTCTCCGTAATTTATGTATCATTAGCATGCCTATTGACTCTTTATATTAGTCCACTATTCTCTTTAGTGGATTTCTTTTGATTCATGTTAAACCATGATAAACTATACTAATTCTATTGATCCTTATGTTACTGTAGTACACTTTGTATCATATGGTAGCTTTTGATGACATGAGCATGTTATCCTTAACACGGTTTACTCCGGCATTTTTATGAGACATTTTATTTGAACTTTTATATGAATTTTAAAGAATTTGAGATACTTGATTTTTAACTTTTATAGTAATTGACAAAAAATAATTTTACATCCATGAGCATCACATATGTTCTTAGATTTCTGTTAAGTATCATCACTTGCATCTTGGCATTTGATCCCCTTACATGTGATTTACTTTTTCATTCTTTTAGACTCTTCATAAGATAGGATATATGGATATTTTTAAAACGATTTACTTATGTAGGAACAATTTTTCTTTACATAACCATGGTTTTAGCACTTGGTTTTGAATATAAGGATTTGATATGATACCCCTATGCAGGAATATGTCCTTTTGGGCCTGGAGACCCCTAAGTGGGTTGGTCCTTATGACCCTTATATGTATATGATCTTTATGACCCGGGAGACCTTTATATGAGTTGGCTAAACCTAGCCCCGTAGACCCCTTATATAGGTTGCCCTTTTTGAGCCCGGAGATCTCTTTGTGGGTTGACCCTAGTAATCTATTATGTGTATGCCTAGTCATTGGGCTTTATAAATGGTGCCATTAGGTTTTTCATTACCAGGTCATATTAATAAGTGAAGACAACCCTAATGATCCAATATATGTATGCGTAGTCATTGGGCTTTATAAATGGTGTCATCAGGTATCTAATCACCAAATCACATCAATAAATGAAGACGACCCTAGTGGTCTAATATATGCATGTCTAGTCACCAGACTTTATAAATGGTGTCATCAGGTACTTAATCACTAGATCCTATTAATAAGTGAAGACAGTCATAGCTACTGTTTGTGGGGAAAAAGAGCTTCTCAACACCTTTATCAAAAAAACTAAACCAAGAGACCTAATGCAGAACAATGGAGAAGATACCAATAATTTGATATAAGATATCCCAAGAGGCTCAAATAATTGTTAAAATAAAAGTGCAAAAACAAAATAGTTCAAGAATCGAATTTAACACACTTAAGTAGCCACAAAACTAGGGAAAACAAGCAAAAGAATAACAAAAATAGAGTTTAAAAGAAATTAAAATGAAAATAAAGAAAAGTACCCCAAAGGGAATTTTTGTAATTTTAGACAGAAAGTCCAAAAATTACCAAAATACCCTTTAATGCGTTAGAAAAGTCTGAAAATTTTAGGATAGTTTCTAACATGTTTAAGGGTTATATATTTAAAATTTCATGATATTTGAATAAGTTTTTATACCCCAAATAGTTGGGATAAGGCTGTTTTGTTGCTGTTGTACCCCAAATCATGAAATTTCATCAATTTGCAAAGATTCTTTAATGGAGTTTTATGAAATTAGAAATGAATATTTGAATTTTAAGAGAGAAGAAAGAGAGTAGGATAGATAGAAAGATGAAAAGATAAAAAGAAACTAAGGAGAGAAATAGAAAGATAAGAGATATACCTTGAAAGAGAGAGAGAGAGAGGGTGAGAAGACGTCACGAATGCACCTTGGTGTTACAACCCATGGTGGAAAAAGAGGGGAGCCTAGAAGTGTATCACCCTTGGAGGGGAGAGGACCAACCCACGACTACCTTGGGAAACTACCCAATAACATACTTCGTTTAATCAATCTTCACTGATTTTATTGAATGATTTTGGTGCCCGTAAATAGGTTTCAAGTTTTGAAAAATAGAAAGTGTAAAATTAGAACTTGCTAAAACCTAAATTTGCACACCAAAACTTACTAAAACTACACTTTCTAAATCATACATTTATTAAAATATTCAGAACTTGTTGCACAAGCTTTCCTAAATCTAATACTTGCTTAAAACATAAAACTTCTAAAGTATAAAATTACCAAAAAGTGGGAAATATGGGGGCTGTTAGCCAACACATTAGTGGGTCCCACACTTTGACTTATTGATCCAAAACATTATTCACGTCATTCACTAATACCCCTACAATAATTTGATCATAACTTTTCTAAATCACATTGGATTTGTGCAATCTTGGTTCGTTAGAAAGGTAACTGAATAACCTCTCTAATGACACCAAAATCAAGCCAAAAATTCAAACCTACACTACTAGACACATCCATGAAGGACTATCCATGTTGGTAATAAGTTTGGTGATAAGCTCAAGAGTGAGAATAAGGCATGCAAACTAATGACTGATAGAGTCAATAGTATGAACATTGTCTACCAAACTGTGATCAACAAGCTCCAACATCTTAATAATACTTTTATTTATTTGATTCCTAAGAAGCAGAATGTAAAGGACTTGAACGATTTTCGTTCCATTAGTCTTCTTAGTAGTGTGTATAAGATCATTTCTAAGACTTTAACATCTAGACTGATGTTGGTTATGAAAAACATTATTGATCAACCCCAAAGTGCTTTTATCGAAGGTCGACAAATCATTGACAATGTGTTTATTGCTAATGAATGCATTGAAGATAGGAGACTCTCCAGGAATAGTAAGCTATTTTGAAATTTTGATTTGGAAAAGGTCTATGATCATGTTAATTGGCATTTTTTAGATTATATTCTTAGTAGAATGGGTTTTGGTGTCAGATGGAGGAGTGGATTTTCTTTTGTGTTAAAACGGTTAATTTCTCCATTTTGGTCAATGGTTGTCATGTGGGTTTCTTTAGGAGTTCGAGGGGGTTGAGACAAGGGGACCCCCTTTCCCCTTTACTATTTATTATGGTGTCGGAGATCTTGAATAAGATGATTAGAAAAGCTTAAATGGACTTTTTGCCAAATTTTGTTGTGGGAGTTGGGGATTGTCGGATTTCTCACCTCTAACTTGCTGATGATAGCATGATCTTTTATGAGGTTGATGTGAGGTAATTAGGTTATTTCAGATGTATTTTGTGTTGTTTTGTGGCTATATCAGGCTTAAAATTAACCTAGCTAAAGTGAGTTATTCCCAATTGGTGATGTTCTTGATATTGAGAGTCTAGCTTGGATTTTAGGTTGCAAGATTGGGTCTCTTCCGGCATCCTATCTGCGAATGTCGTTGGGGGTGAATTTTAAGTCGAAGTTGATTAGGGAGCCTATGATGGATAAGATCTCTTTACGGCTTAAATCTTGGAAACTGGTTCCCTTATCTAAGGGTGGTAGATTGACCTTGTTAAAATTGGTCATTGCCTCCATCTCAAATTATTACCTCTCATTATTTACTATTCTAGCTTCGGTGGCATCTAGCATTGAGTCAAAGTTTCAAAAAAATTTATGGAATAACTCTTGAAGATAATTCCATTATCATCTAGTTGCGTGGAAGAGGATCTACAAGCCTATTTGTTGTAGGGATCTTAGTTTGAGAGCGATTAGAGAGCATAATAGGGTTTTGCTAGCTAAATGGTTGTAAAGATTTAGGATTGAGAAAGAAAGCCTTTGGCGGAGGGTCATGGTGGCTAGGTTTGGTGTTCAGTCTAAGTGGAAGTATAAGGAGGTTCAGGTTAGACATGGTTGTGGTATTTGAAAATCCGTCCAAAGGGTGTAAGATGTCTTTTGGAGATTCATTTGCTTTAAGTTGGGTTTGGGGAGGGAGATTAGATTTTGGGAGGATAGGTAGGGGAGATCCTACTTAGAGAGTCTTTTAGTTCCCTTTTTGGCCTGGTGGTTGATGGTAGGGTCTCTATTGATAATTCTTTTGATGATCTAGGTAATATTTGGATGCCCTATCTTGGAAAAAACTTGAATGACTAGGAAGTGAAGGATATGTGTAGACTTTCATCCTTGCTTGAGGGGCTTATCCCTGATTCGAACATTGGTGATGGGTGGGAGTGGACTATTTCTTCTAAAGGTAGATTTTCCTCACAATCATTGTATTTGGAGTTGATTTTGGATAAGTATATTTCTATCCCTCATAAATCCATTTGGATCCCTAGTATCCCATAGAAAGTGGCTTTTTTTTTTCTTTCTTGGAATGTAGCTCTAGATAAAATTCTTATTTTGATCACTTGAAAAGTAGAGATTGACATTTGGTAATTGTTATGTGCTTTGTTTGATAGGAGGAATTGGTGGATCACATCTTTAACCATTGTGCTATTGCTAACAAGGTTTGGGGTTTCTTCATCTCTCATTTGAGTATCTCTTGGTCATTGCCTTTGCACTTTTGTGAGTTACTCTCGGGCTAGTGGATCAAGGACCATTTGGTTGTTTGTGCCAGTGGCTATTTGTCTTGGAAAGAACGAAATCATAGGATTTTTTAGGGTACCGTGAGGGGTCATGAGGAGCTTTGCTTTTATATTTACAGGATGTTCTTCGATTGGATCTCTATTAAGGAGGATTTTGTAGAAAATGACCGGTATTCATTTTGGTGTATTTTGTAGTTTTGGGTGTCTTCTTGTCTTGTTTTTTTTTCTTGCTTTGTTCCTTCTCTCTCTCTAGGTGAGACTGTTATTTTTTTCCCTTTGTTTCATTTTTGTTATTAATAAAATTTGGCCCGTTTATCTCTAAAATAATAAAAAACAATACTAGGCTAAAAGCATCCTAAACCTTTTAATGTCACTTAGGTAAACAACAGCACAATCCCGCTGAACAACAGGTGCTTGGTGTTCTTTAAGATTGTACATTATGAAGACTTAGAGTGATGTGATGTGATCCCAATGAAAATCACACATCCTCCATGGCCAACCTTTGCTATATGATAATGAAAATGCATCATGGTGGCAATTTCAACACTTGCGTCGTCAAGTTCAATGGCCGTACTATTCTTCTCTAGCCAATGAAGATGGATGGGGACTTCAAGAAGGCAGCTAAGAATGAAACTAAAGGGGCTTCAAGAGAGCTCACCTTGAGACAATTTGGAAGCAAAAAACTAAGAGCAAGTGATCGACTACCCATGAGTGGCGAGTGAAGTGAAAGGATTAATCCAAGAATAAAAGACTGAGCCCTTGTATTTCAGACTTGGTGCCTTATGATTTACCTAACGAGTTGCACACCATGAAGGAAATCAATTATGCAGCTAATGTTGTTGTGGGTTTAAGTCTGTCCAGTCTACCAGCTGATTACAAGAACCTAATTAAAGCATGCCCAAGTGTTGAAGTTGAAAATCTTGCACAACATATTCAAAACATCCATGATGAAGTTCGGAGGAAGTTTGTAATTAGCAACGAGGTGTACAAGGCCAGTTTACATTCTCATGTCCAATTTGTCGAGTCCAATGTTGGTGACATGGTCATGGTATGTGTACAACCAGAAAATTTTCTCAAAGAAAAGTATGAAGAACCACACTCTAGGATGGTGACAAGCTTTCTAATTAGGGGGTGGGGCTGCATTCTTCCTTTATTCATAGCAAAGTGCCAAATTGTGGGATCTAGGGGTTTTCCCCCTCTTGTTGTATCACTATTTTTTCTCTTCTTTTCTCACTAAATCTTACGTAATTTATCCAAAAAAAAAAAACATACTCTAGGAGTATTGGTCCATATAAAATTGTGAAGATTAGTTCCAGTGCTTATATATTGGAGTTGCATGAATATTTACGTATCAATCCAACATTCAATGTCGAAGATTTAACTCTAAACCATGGTCACTATGAAGATGGAAGTTATGAAGAGAAACACATTCATCTCCTTGTCATATTACAAGTCGAAGAAACTATTGAATATTTTGGATAATCAAGTGCTTTCTACACCGATGAATGGTACGACAAGTTCTTTGTTAAGTAGAAAGACCGACCGCATACTACACCTCTTGGATCACTACAGCTGATTTTCATTGTTTGGACTCTGATTTGTATGGGTCGTATAAAGCTCTTCAGTCTGAGTGATTTCAAGCCCAGGAGACTTGATAGAAGTTAAGGACACAAAAAGGCTAGAAATATTAGTTACAGACGGAG
>JAOXJP010183795.1:0-12404 GCA_025762735.1 Platanus orientalis
TGATTTTTTTGTACATAAATTAAATGCTTATTTGAGTCATGAGTGTGTAATCTTGCTAAACATAGATATAAATTTTCATAGTAGTTCACATCAAAATTTTCATAAATTTTTCAATATTTCGAAACATTCTAGCGAAATTTTCCCAAAATTTCCATAAATCCTCGTGGCAAAAAATCCATCAAAATCGAAATTTTGAACCTTGCATTAAAAAACCTTCACTTTTCTGAAATTCTTTGATTTGACCCATCAAATCTTATTGAAATTTCATGAAATTTTAACTGTATAACCCTGGCACACATTAGAAACGACTATAAAAATTTCAGAATTTTCTGATGCGTCAGAGGGGCATTTTGGTAATTTTTTATTTTCTGTCCAAAATTACTGAAATACCCTTTTTGGGTATTTTTCCTTCTTTTCTTCTTCTATTCATTCTATATTCTTCTAAACTCAATTTCTGTGATTCTATTATCTATTTCCTCTTATTTTGGGGCTACTTGAAATGCTAAATTCAAGTCTAGAAAACTTTTGCTTCCAAACTTTAAATCTAACAATTGTTGGAGGCTTTTGGAAAATTATTCTACATCAATTTTTGGTATCTTCTCCCTTCTCCTGCATCAAAAAGTATGCAGATTATAAAAAAAAATGCTTTGAATGGCCTTAAGCAATCCCCAAGGGTGTGGTTTGAGCGCTTCAGATATGTCATAGTACGAATAAGGTTATACATAGTGCCAGGACGAATAAGGTTATACATAGTGCCAGGCAGATCACACATTTTTTGTAAAGCATTGAGGTGACCAAGTGACTGCATTGTTTGTCTATGTAGATGAAATAGTGGTCACATGAAATGAGACAACTCAAAAAGCAGCAAGCCACAGAGTTTGAAATCAAGGACTTGGGGTAATTGAAATACTTCCTTGTAATTGAGGCAGCTAGTTTCAAGAAGGGGATCTTTATCTCACAACAAAAGTATGTCCTTGATCTCCTACAAAAAAACTGCCCTGACAGGATGCAAGCCATGTGATAATCCTATTGATCCCAATCATAGAATAAAGCATGATAAGAGTGATCTTCCAGATGCAGGGAGATATCGGTGATTGGTGGGCCGTTTCATATGCATATATCTCACTAGAACTGATATTGCCTATGTTGTCAGTGTTTTCAATCAACTCATGCATGTTCCTACAAGATCTCATATAAAAGCAATGTACTGGATTCTTAGATACCTCAAGGGTTGCCCAAGAAAAATCCTTTTATATGCAAGAAAAGGTCACCTTCACGTAGAGGCATACACAAATGCACATTGGGCTGGTTCTATTGTTGATCAGCAATCCACTTCTTGTTTTTATACCTTTGTGGGAAGTAAACTAGTCACATGGAGTAAGTTGTAGTCAGTAGGACTAAATCATGTGTAGAGGCTGAGTTCCAATTTATGGCACATAAGGATTGAGAGTTGGCATGGATACAGACGCTCGTATGCTCTTGACTGAGCTTGGGTTCTCAATTTCAAATCCGATGAGCCTATATTTTGATAATAAGGCATCAATCAGTATTGCACATAATCCTGTTCAGCATGTGGAGGTAGATCGTCACTACATTAAGGACCATTTAAAGACCAAAACTATTAGTCTACCGTTTGTTAGGACAGAAGATCATAGTGCTGATGTACTCACCAAAGAATTACACCATGCACAATTTTCTTTTATCATTGGCAAGATGGGAATGTGGGATCTCTATTTTCCAACTTGAGAAGTGTAAGAGAATGAATTTTCTTGTGTATAGCAGTGTAGCGTATGGGTGGCATAATTTTAATATTCAGTCATTGGTGTGCTAGTATGGTATACTGACCTATACCATATAACGTATATTTCCATATACAATTAATGAGATGAAGTAGGTGGATTACACTGTCCATATGTATTTCCCAATTCTCTCTGCAGCTTCTTCTTCCACCAAATCCTAATCTAGCTAAACTCCAAAACCTTACATCTCTAGTATGATCAAATCCATAGAAAAGATATAGGACTTTCTATGGAGGGGATAAAAAGAGGAATCAGAGTACCATTTTAATAGCTTGCGAGAGTGTATGCAAACCAAAAAAGAGTGGAAGAGGTAAGAATTAGACATATTAACCTTATCAACAAAGCCCTCCAATCTAAATGGCTGTGGAGGTTTGGAGAAAAAGATGGATGTTTGCAGAGGAGGGTAATGAAAGCGAAGAATGGACTAGAAAACAAATGGGAGTACCAGGTGTCAACATCCTATAGAGAAAGATAGAAGAAAGTGCATCATTTTTGCAGCAGGAACTTGGGCTACCCATAGAACTTACCACACCAGCATAAACAATTATAAGAAAAAGGGAAAAAAGAACCACAGCAAACTGACCATGTTCTAGCACATAACTTTGTGTCTAAGAGTTAGAATAGGACACATCAATGTTCAATATAATGTAATGTAAACAATAAAAGCATTACCACTAAGCCCACCTAAGGAGATCAATACCATGTAAGCTAACATTGTGGGTCTAAGCCACCATCTCAATCATGGGTAGCATGTAACGGTTCATCGTAATTAGAAAATTCCAATGATAATTTTTTTTTTTTTTTTTTTGATAGATCAAGATAAATTAATTAATGAATAGGCATGCATAAGACTTACAGCCCTATTCAAGGAAATATTACATATATAAATTCGGATCCCAGTCAAAGATCCTTTTTCTTATCAATAAAGTAAATTTTATTAAGAACTGAGAGGCACAAGAAGTACAACTCAGCTTGAGACTAAAAAGCAGCCACTAGCTGAAAACGATACTATCCTAATTAAAAAACAGATAGTGGAATCTCACCTCCTTCAAAAATGGGAGGTGAGAGATCCAACAGTACAAAAGGAAAACCACCCTATCAACTAGTCTTCTATTCTCCACCTGGGCATGCTCAAAGATATGAGCATTGTGCTCCAGCCATAGAACCCAACAAATGACAGCCGGGATGCTAAACTACAGGGTTTTTCCACATGGGGAAAGATCAGGGACTCCAGTACAGCTCCACATCAACAGTAGGCCATCCATTGAGCTTGACATTACCCAACTGCATTTAAATCTCTAGAGAAAATGGGTCCAAACATGGCATAACCGGACTGTGCAATAAAATATGCATAGTATTCTCTTCGTCGCTATAGCATAAGCAGCATTTGTTAGGCATTTGGAAACCTCTAGACTGAAGCTTGTCCACTGTAAGGACCTCTCCAAGGTCACCAATCAAATATCCATTAAGCAAAGTAAAAAAAAAAACCATCAAATGGGAGAACCATGCATATAACAATGACATTGCTTGAGTGGGAAGCTTCTGGAAATCCATAGCAGTGTTTTCAAAAACCAGAGGATCCTTTCCTGCCAAATGATCCAAACTACTACCATGGGAATACTTCTCCAAACTAATTTCCCACATCCCGAAAGATAGGGTAGACACCCCTCACACCATTCTTCAAGTAGCTCCCTCATAGAAGCTGATGCAATATCCATAGCTTGATTGGATAAAAGGTTCCCTTTGTGGAGTCCCATGCCCAAGACCAAGAAGACTTATAGATGTGGAGGGGTACATTTTCTTTGTGTCTTTTATGAGACTTATAGAGACTTGTGCCACATTTAAAGGGCTTTTTAGTTTGGGGTATGCACATGTAATAAGGCCCAAGTGCCAAGGGTAGTTTAGGTATTTTGGTTTTTAGTCAAAGTGTGGAGTCCATAAAGCTGGTCGACAACTTCCCTTTTCTTTAGTTTTAGTAGTTTAGAATTTTAGTAGGTTAAGTTTTTCTATGTGTTAGTAATACTTTGGGCATAAGTTTGAAAAGTTTAGGAATTTCTATATTCAGAAACTTTCTAAACCTTGATTGTTGTAAGCCTATATATAGGCCCTATCCCATGCAATAAAATGCAGTGAAGATTAATCAACAGTTGTTTTGTTAATTGGTGTTCCAATTAAGTGGCCGTGGGCCTGCTCCCTTTTCCCTTCTCCTAGGTGTGGTCGTGAGACATGTTAGTTCCGCATCTTCTTCTTCTCATCCCAACACACAACCTCTTTCTCCACTCCTCCATCTTCTCTTATCGTCTTCTTCTTCTCACATCTTCTTCAAGTAACATCTCCTTCTTCCTTTCCCCTTGGTCTTCTTTTTCCCTTCTTATTCTAATTTTACTCTTTGCTATTACAAATCTCTGATTAGAAGAATCACAAGTGAGAGATCAGAAAATTCTACAGAATTACAAACATCACGACTAACAGGCTTTATTTGAAGATAATTATTCCTGATTTAAAGAGTAATTTGATCTATCTATTCACGATTTCTATTGCACTTGTTTCTTAAAATTCTGATCTGCTATATATCTTATTGCTTCCTTTCTATTTTTCTGTACTGGAAAGTCTGGGGTTATACAATCTAAAACTCGCACCCCCATAAATTACCCCTTTCATTATTTTCTTTCAGGGTTTTGTTCCCAAGTGGGTCACCTACAAAACCCCTAAACTTTCTCCAAGTTTCCCTTCTTCCCTCCCCTCCTAAAACTAAAGATTCCTCTCATGCTGGAATTTGTAAATTTGAGCCCTCGATTCTTACTCAAATTCTATGAAATTTTAACCATAGACTCTTTAAATGATGCACTATTGATCTGAAATGTTTCATAAAATTCTGAAACATGACGGGTATTTCATAATTTTACCCAAATCTGTGAAATTTACAGATTTTCCCCTGATATGAAATTTGTGTACTTTTATTTCTGGGCTATCCTTCTACGAAGTACACTTATTTCCACTCTTGTTCTGCATTAGAAGCATGTACCACTGTGCAACCTTTCTTGACGTCATCAGTCATACAGATGAAGTCACCATCTGTTAGGTCAGTGACTAAAGTGCTTGATCTATGTACATCTCATTTTTTGATATTTATGGTAATGGTTTCCAAGTTTGCAATTTTTCAATTATTTTCTAGTATTTTCTCAGATCTGAAGTTTCTTGTTGATTTGTGCAAACATGGAGTTGTTGGGTGCTGATTTCGCTTGCTTTTGAACTCTTCCTATATTTGTGACTATTTGCAACAAATTTGAACTCATTCTATCAAGAAATGAACTCATTCATTGGTAGATATACGGATCATCTCAGCCTCTGGAAAGTCATTTGGTACCTTCCGATTCCCCCACAGATTCAATTCTTTATGTGGGCGGCTTCTTTGAATAGGATTCAGACGATTGACTTGCTTAGAAAGAAAGGTCTTGTTTTGACAAATCATTGTTGTCTCTGCAAGGCGGACGAGGAGTCTGTTTCACATATTCTTCTTCATTGCCCCTATGCTTGGGAGGTATGGTTTGGGCTTCTTAGAGACTTTGGGGTGAGATGGGTTCTCCCAGCAGATTTGTCTTCCTTTCTTTCTTGGAGAAGTAAGGCCTTTTCAATGAAAGGAAAGAGGATTTGGCACTTAGTTCCTGCGGCGATTTGTTGGTTTGTATGATTGGAAAGGAATAGAAGGATTTTTTAGGGGTATTTGGAGCCTTCCTTTAGAGTTTATCAACGGGCCAAAGACCTTATCCTCTTATGGGCCACTTAATGTAAAGATTGCGAGTTATTAATGACGGCTGAGATCAAGAGTGATTGGGATGGGATAATTGGGTGTCAGCCTTTGTAATCTTCTAGGTTGAATTATTCTTTGTGTTGGGTGTCTATTTTCGGTTGTTTTTCTGTTCCTTATCATTTTTTTGGGACACCTTGTCCCCTTCTTTAACAAAGTTTTTCGTTCATCAAAAAAAAAAAATCCTCTAGTTCTTGGTTCTCAATCATTGGAATGGCAGTGGTTACCGTGGTAGTATATGAGGCTTCCTCTGTGTTTCTCGAAGGTTGTTTGTAAGTGTGGACTGTGAAGGATTGTGGACTCCTATCAACTTGAAATCGTGAGTGTATGTAGGATGCCTTATGAATGTGTTTAACTATGCATATGCTCTTTCTGGCCATAAGGCGCCTTCTTTAGGTGGCACACCTTTCATTTGCCTATAGATAGCTGAAAACCAGGAATCTCATTACACTTCTTTTTTAAGGTCTCCATGAAAGAATGCATTCTTGACATCTAGTTGAAACAATGGCCAACATTGATTTGCAACAACTGAAATCAAGATCCTGACAGAACTCATATTAGAACTCATATTTGCCACTAGAGCAAAGGTCTCCAAATAATCAATCTCATAAGTCTGAGAGTATCCCTTGGCTACCAACTTGGCTTTCTATCATTCAACAATGCCATTTGGCTGGAGCTTTACTAAGAATACCTATTTATACCCCGCTTGTTACTCTCATATGTATGAATGTATTATTAAACTAGAGACATTACATTGAGTATTTACAAGAATATTACTCATTTACAATGTACCCATATACCCTTATATATTGTGTTCATTTACACCAACACCCCCTCAAGCTAGTATGTAAATATTGTGCTTAACTAGCTTGCAAATAATCCTACTAAAACTAGGACCACACAATCATTTAGTAGACACATCGGTTATCTGATCTTCAATTTTCACAAAGGGCATACAAATTTGTTGGGTTTGCAACTTCTCCTTTATGAAATGTATGTCAACATCAACATGTTTCGTTTTGTCATAATGAACCGGATCGTTGGCAATGTTAATGGCAGTTTTACTGTCGTAATACAATTGCATGGGACCATGAGAGTGGAATCCCAAGTCTCTTAGGAAACCACGTATCCACAGCATCTCACAGATCACATGTGCCATGGCTCGGAACTCTGCCTCTACACTGGAGTGGGTTACAACTAACCACTTCTTGGTATGCCAATAAATAAGGTTACCTCCAACAAAAATAAAATAACCTGAAGTAGATCTTCTATCATCCACAAATCCTATCCAATCTGCATCAATGAAAGCCTCAACTCGGAGATCATGTATTCTACAATATAGGAGTCCTTGAACTAGACTCTCATTTAAGTATCTCACAATGTGGTATGCTGCCTCAAGATGTCTGGTTATGGGAGCATGCATAAACTTATCGACCACTCCAACCGCATAAGAGATATATGGCCTATCAATATCAAATAAATCAAATTCCCAACAAGTTTTTGGTAACGGCCAATATCAATAAGTATGTAGCCCTTATCTGCATGACTGAATGGTCAGACTTGATGGGAGTGTCACAAGGTTTACACCCACGCATCCTAAAGTCTTGAAGGAAATCTAATACACATTTCCATTGAGATAAAAAGAGACCATCCTTGGATCTAACAATTGCAATTCCAAAGAAGTACTTGAGAAGCCCCAAATCCTTGATTTTGAACTCCTTTCCAAGAAAACCTTTTAAGTGATTGATCTCACAATGATCATCATCCGTAACCACAATGTCATCTATGTTCACCCGTAACCACAATGTCATCAACATAGACAATAAGGGTTATAATTTTTCCTCAATGACGCTTCACAAAGAAAGTATGGTCAAGTTGACACTGTCTATAGTCATTCTTAAGCAAAGCACCTCGAAATCTATCAAACCATGAGCGGGGAGATTGTCTGAGGCCATAGCAAACCTTAGGTGACACAGCTTTTTGCCTGTAGATAGTTGGAAACCAAGAGGTAATCTCATTGTAGAATTCTTCTCCGAGGTCTCCATGAAGGAAGGCGTTCTTAACATCAAGATGAAACAATTGTCAACATTGATTTGTAGTAACTAAGATCAAGATCATGACAAAACTCATCTTTGCTACTTGAGCAAAGGTCACCTGGTAATCAATCCCATAAGTTTGAGTGTATCCCTAGGCTACCAACCTGGCTTTAAATTGTTCAAAAGTGAAATTCGATTAGAGCTTCATTGAGAATAACCATCTACACTCCACTAGCTCATTTCCTCTTGGAAGATCAACAACATCCCGCATCTTGTTCTTTTCAAGTACCTTCATTTCTTCCTCCATTGTCTTTCTCCATTGAAGCTGAAATTAAGTTAAGGGAACACTACATGGAACAAAAACAGAGGACAAAGAGGTAGAGAAGGCCCTAAACTTAGGAGACAAAGAATCATAACACACATAGTTACCAATAGGGTGTTAAGTGCAAGTACGAGTACCATTTCTAACAGCAATGGGAAAATGAGAATTATCAAGAGGTATGGAGAGAGATTCACAAAAAATAAAAAAATAAAAAAAATGTATGGAGGGAGCAATACCTGGAGAGGAAACGACTTGTTATAGAGGCAAATAAGAGCTATGAGCAGCCTTTTGTCTCTTTCTAACAAACACATGAGTAAGATCTTTCACCCATCCTTTCTTTTGAGTGGGTTATACCTCCTTTGGAGCATCCTCTTGCTCCCCCTTGCTATGACATCCATCAACATCAAAGGAATATGGAGGGACAAGGATAGGGAAAACAAACTCTTCTTCACATACACTAAGTTTCTCCCCTTAAAGATGAGAATGACTCGGAGAAAGAAAGTCATATGGAAGGTGACGTCCATGGAAACAATACGCATTCGAGTAGAGGGATGATAACATTTATAACCCTTCTAATTCAGAGCATACCCAAGAAAGATACATTTAAGAGCCTTGGGTTTTAGCTTAGAACAATCAGACTTAGGAACATGGATATAGCATATGCAACCAAACATTTTAGGAGGAAGGGAAGATCCAAGAGCAGATCACGGGAGAAGCTTAAGGGGACATTTAAATCCCAGAATACATGAAGACATACAGGTCATCAAGTAAGCAACAATCTGAAGAACATCAACCTCGAAAACTTGGGAAACATGCATATGAAACAACAAGGCACGAGTGATCTTAAGGAAGTATCGTTTCTTTCTCTCAGCAACCCCATTTTGTTTGGGTGAACCACAATAAATAGTTTGGAAGAAGATACCATGCTGCGATCCGTAAGATGAAAAGGCATGAGACATATATTCCCCACTACCAGAACGATAAACCTTGTATTTAGTGTCAAATTGGGTTTTAACTAATTTATGAAACAATTAAAATGCTGAAAACACCTCATTCTTGGATTTCAACAAGTAAACCCGAGTGGCTTAGGAGAATCATTAATAAACGTCATAAAGTAACAAAGTAATGAGGTACTGGGAGTAGGGGCCCAAACATCATAATAAACGAGGGAAAAAGGAGAGGAACTATGACTCATACTCGAGGAATTGGAGGAACGACAATGTTTGGCCAACTCATGGGTTTCATAGTGAAAATCTGAAACAGAAGAACATAAATCCAAAAAGAATTTACATAACATGGGAAAAGGGATATGGCCAAGACGAAAATGTCGCAGAACAAGCTAATCACACTGAGAAGGTGGAACAGAAGGTGAGGAAGACAATTGAACTGAAATGGATGAAGATGTTGAGTTGTAGAGGCAACGGATAAACAACCATCCATAAGATACAACCATTGATCCTTATGGCCTCTACCGATCATCCTCCCTGTCTCCAATTCCTAAAAAACACAATAGGAAGGAAAAACCTAACATTGCAATTCAAAGCTTTGGTAATATGACAAACAAAAACAAGGTTTAATTGAAATTTGGGAACACGGAAAACGGAGGACAAGGACAAGAAAGATGTAAGTGGAATGCAACCAGTACCAACTATATAAGACAAGGAGCCATTGCCAATACATACCTTTCTCTACCAGAAGCAACAAGATATGAAGAAAAAAGGCTAAACATACCAATCATATAATAAGAATCCTCAAAGTCAATAATCCAGTGATGACAAGGCAATGAGCCATGACAAGATATTGAAGCACCAAAACACACAAAGGAGATAGCATCAAGTGAGGAAACCATGCCAAAATTGAAGACCAAATACAAACCACGAACCAAAGGACCATGAAACGCACTGTAGCCAATACTAGAAAGAACCCAAAAGGGTTGATCTGACAAAGCCTCACAATACAAAGGCATAGAAACACACTATGGCAAGCACCAAGCAACCCCAATAACAACACTAAACACACTGCTACCAATCACAAGAGAAAGATCACAGAGAACAAGGATGACTAAACCCCCAAACTTCAAAGGAGAACCAGCAACAACAGCCTCTGCAACACACTTTCGTAGGATGCACAGTATCCACTCTCAACAATAGAAGCCACTACTACACCCAAGAAGAACTAAGCACGGCCACCAACAATCACACCCCATACTACTGTAAAACACATACACAAAGAGAGTCGAAGTTGCATAAGCCTCCAAGCAGCACCAAACAGTGAACCGACAGCTCAGAATGGAACCAAACTCTACAGCCAGCAACAACCAAAGAAACCAATAACAATTGAGCAGAAAAGTGGCTATACACAAACACAAGAAATGTGAGACAGCCGACTGCAGGGTCTACTAAGGCTCAATAGACAAGCAAAATACGTCCAAAAACCACAAACACTTCACAAATACAAGCAACAAGAACCAATAGAGAAGAATAAAACCTGGCTTTGAATACCAGGTGGATTTCTACCATGTAGTTGATGTTATATGCTAGGGTTTGTAGGAAGAAGAGAAATTAGGAAAATGTATATGAGAGAGTGTTAACTACTCTCATACGTATGAATGTATTATTTAAAGGATACTAAACACATTACATTGAGTATTTACAAGAATACCATTCATGTGCAATGTACCCAAATACCCTTACATATTATGCCTATATACACTCATATACACCAACACAACCCATCACTTCAATAAACGACCCATGAAAAAGTTCCACAACGAATGTGCCACATGACAATGTATAAATGCAATCAAGCCATTGGTGATGATATCTAACTATTTGACAAGCACAAGTATTTAGGTTTCCAGTACATTTACAGTACACATAATAAGTAAAGCTACAATAAATAACATTGTATTTATAATTGAAAATATAAAATAATTTCATGAGTAAACATGTCAGCATGTTTTTTGCTTCCACATATATGTTATATTTCCATGTCTGTGGGAATGGAAGTATACGATGGGAAACATAACATATTTTAACAATGAAAACCATAGTCATTCAAGAATATTGTCAACCAAATGATTCACTGTTACAATAAACCCTAAACCACACAGTAACATTGAACTAGCCTGTAACAGTTCCCCGTGGCAGAATAGGCAACATCTACTTCAATTCCAATAAAAAGTTGATTTGAATCAGAAAAACCAAGATCTTAGTAAATCAATAGATGATAACCATATAAGAGAATCTTAACTTTAAGGTGTTGTACCAACAACCGGAGCCAACGTAAGCAGACAACGAAGTTAAAAAAACACTAATTAGAGAATTCCGAAGCGGACATATTTTAACTTTATTTCAACAACTGGTAATATCAGTCAGATAAAGCTAGTCAGTTTAGCACGGGACTCCAGGTGAGAGGCCCAAATCTAGTGCCTCATCTATAACCTTGTCTGTGTACAGGAACTCTCCTTCCTTCAGTACTGTACAATTGAACAACTAACAAAAGCTCTTTTTTCCAAACTCACTGTTGATATGCAACTTTTTCACTATCAGATCAGGTCCATTCCTGTCTAACAAGTAGCATTTGTTCAGATTTATCTCAGCAATTGAGTATCTAAGAAACAAGCCACAGAACATGTATCACACTTATCATGAACATTTTATCATGTACATAATAAACTAACTAACAAGAACACTTCATTTCTCAAAACTTCTCTGGGTCAGACACAAGCACTGACAATTTGTTTTATATATAATCCTATATAATTTTCACAGCAGGTGCTGTGTTGAACACCAATAACCAAAATCAACCCAGACAACACTCGGCATATCCAACTGATTGGAAGGAAAGCCAATATGATTGTCATTTTTTTTCTTTCAAAATGTAGATTGCCCATGAAAAATAATTTTTCAGTTTGGATGCACTCAAAACACAGTTGGAGGTTTTGGATCCAGTTTGCACAAATGGGGTGCAGATGATCCCAGTATGGAGTTTCTCCCTGATAAAATGCCAATCAACTTCAATGTGTTTGGTGCGATCATGTTATACTGGATTATGAGCAATGCTAATGGCAGCCTTATTATCACAATAGAAACGCATAGGTGAAGTTGCAAGAAAACCAAGCTCAGAGAGAAGAAGACGTAACCACAGAAGCTCACAAACACCATAAACCATAGAACGGAACTTAGCTTTAGCATTGGAGCGTGCAACAACAAATTGTTTCTTGCTTCGCCAAGTAACCAAATTGCCACCAACAAAAGTGCAATAGCCAAAGGTAGAACGGCGATCAGTAATAGAGCTAGCCCAATCAGCATCAATATAGCCTTCAATGATCAAGTCAAAATTTCGAGAGTATAAAAGGCCAGCACCAGGGTTGTTATTGAGGTAACAAAGAATACGATACACAGCATCAAGGTGCACAGTAGTAGAGGCATGCATAA
>JAOXJP010183806.1:0-12404 GCA_025762735.1 Platanus orientalis
ATAACTTGCCCAACATTCATAGCCTTGAAAAGTACTAGGATCATGATAGATTTCCCAATAATTCATGATGGCTAAAGCTCAACAAGGTATTTTGGTGTTTTGCTCCATAAAATTCAAGGTTTTGGAACACCTTTCAAGAACCCAAAATTTTTAGGGTTTTAGTAAAATCCAAAAAGGAAATTTAGAAACTTTCCATAAATTTTAGGGTTTTCCCAAAAATCCAAGGTTTAGCTCAACTTCCAAAGTTTAGCTCTGATGCCAAATCTAGGGCAGGATACCCTTTTGGAAAGGGCCCTACAACAATTATTTAATAAAACCCTAGATAATTAATAAAAATTAAGAAGAGTGATGAAATTCTATATCACTTCAAGAATTGGATTCTTGAGGGGAAAGAATAGGATTTCAGTTAGGGTATAGCTAAGGAATTGTCGTCTGAAATTTTCAGCAAGATATAAGTGAGAATGGGATTCAAGAAAAGGCAAGAAAGGAAGTAAACATTTTTTTTTTTGACAAATAACAAAGAATATATAAATAGGAGAGAAAAAGGGGAACATACAAAGCAGCCAAACAGCTACAATAAACAACACAAAAAGCAAAGACAAGCTACATCAACAATCCGGCAAATAGTCCCCTTCGAACATATTAGATTGCCCTAAACTCCACTTCGATATTTTATTAGCTAAAGAGTTTTGATTTCTTGGGAGGTAAACCTTACCTCCCCTAAAGGAGGTAAACTTTAGGGGAGGTCGCAGCTAATATAGGAGAAATCAGTGGCGGGTTTTATAAGTTAGTTAGAGGACTGATAAGGAAAAACAGGGGGATAAAGAAGGTTTAATTAGGCCTAAGTTTAAGGGTCATGAAGGGGTTGATTTGGGGTATAAGATGGGGCTTGGTAGTGCTGAAAATGAGCACAGGTTTGATTTGTTGTGGGACTGCCGCAAGGGGAACAAAACTGAATGAGGTTATGGAAGAGGCTGCTGTATGGTATATTAGGTGGTTCTTGATGGTTTTCTTGAAAGAAAACAAGAAAATAATGGTTCTTGGAGTGGCCAACAGGTTGGGGTTAGGGTTAAGATGGATTTCTTGATTGTCTTGAGAAAAAGCAATGGAAATTAGGGTTTCTTGGTGGTGGAATATGAGAAGAAGGTAGGGGAAATCTGTCTGCAAATTTTCAGATTCAAGAAATTCAAGAAATCTTGATTCTTGATCAATCTTGATTCAAGAATTTCAATCACAATGTAATGATCCAGAAAATGGCAAAAATCTTGAATAATAATCAAGAAAAGAATGTGAGAGAAAAGAGGGAAGAGCTTACCTCAACTTGTGGAGAGGAGGAGAGAGAAAAGATAAGAGAGAGAAGTGGAGCTCACGGCTTCCACCCTTAGATCCACTCGTGGACTCTAAAACACAAAATCTTTATTTCATACTTCCAAAAACTGAATTACATCCTAATGGCCCACCTATTTATAAACTCTAAATCCAAGTCCTATTTGAATTTGGACTCTAAAAGCCTAATCTTAGTGATTGTTCGACCAGCACTAAAAAACCCATTTTCCTTAATTACAAAAGGCTCCTAAGACTTCCTAAAATTGCAAATAAACCCTTGGCCTCATAAGCCTTATTACAAATAGCCCTAAAACATCAATTTTCTATTAAATGCTCTCCATAAACTTATTTAAAACAGCCCTAAAATTAAATAGACTCACCATCGCCAGAAACAACCCTAAAAACCTAGAATTTATAAGGAATCCTCCAGGGATTTCCCAATCCTTGAATCTGGTTCTCTTGTGGGGCGGTACGACCGTACATTAATCTCTTCACATTGGCTGCATCAATATTCTTCTAAATAAGAAAGCCCCATCCTCTCTTTGGTGTTTCTCTTTTCTCTTTATCTTTCTTGTTTTTGTTGCTTTTAAAATATGTTTGTGTAATTTTGAGCAACGCAATCTGGTTTTATACTACTGCAAAAAAAAACTAACAAATTGCAGCACATAGATCATTGAAAGAATCTGACAACGGGATGGGGTTTTTTTTGTTTTTTTTTTTTTTTTTGATAAAGTAAATTTTCCATTAAAAATGAGGGAATAAGGCATCCCCAAAGCTAAAAACAGCAAGCCTCCGAGCCAAAAGAGTTAAAAGAGAGGTTGAATGATTGAAATCAGATGCAAGGTTTTGTACAAACAAAGAGACACCACGTGTCATAAACATGTACAAGAACCCTTTTAAATTTATTAAAAACGACTAACTGAACATGCAAAGCAAGTTCCAATTCATCCATACCACTAAGAAGATTAAATATACGAGGAAAAAAAAAGAACCTGTCTCTATCCAAGTATTTAGACTTATATCTCTCAATAGAATAGACAAAATCGCAGGAATAAATATATAAATACCTGCCAAGGAAAATCAAGGAAAAATTGGCATAAGTAAAGAAATTAAGACAAAAATGGAACAGACAACTATGTAAATTGATCAGATAATGTGAAATTATACTCCTGACATACATGCATAGAGCTTGTGCTCTCAGTTATTTTATACTTCATTGCTTTAAAGGTGAATAACTCAATTCGGACAGCATCATCCTCGATGATATAATGTCAATTTAAACAGATAAGTATAATAGGATATGAATAAGGAAAACAATACCGTGTTTTTTTTTCAAATCATACACCCACACACACTAAACTTCGCAGTGCCTGCATCCTATGTACCAAAACCAAAGATGTGTGAACAACATGTAACAGACCAATCCTTGGTCCCAACAGGCATGAATGTAGAATATTAAATCCAAACAACATGATTGAATATGCATTAAGAAGAATAAAAATGGAACACTTGCGAATTTCAATATTCATCAAAGACTTCAATATGAGAAACAACAGCCTAAAAATTATTAATTTTTTTTCAAAAAGGCAAATAAATATTGACGAAATATATTCACCACCTATGCAATTCTTCTAAACTGCCTCAGCTTGAAACGTCTACCCACAATAACTGGAAAAGCAACTCCATTATAATAGGGTGTACATCCTAGAATAATTACTCTCGTGGCACATGCGCAGACTATCCAACCAAATCTAATCGAAAATTCACAATGAAACAAAACCATGAATAAAAACCCTGTCTTCCATTATAAAATCAACAAAAACCCTAAGAAACGCCCTAGAAACACCCGGATGAATCCACAATTCAAATTAAACAAACCACAAAGAGCTCCTATAACAGTGCAACCAAGAAAACCCTAAAAAATTAAAAAGGCAAAGGACGACAGTATTAAATAGATAATCATAATAATGATCAGAACGAATCTGTAAACACAAATCGTCTCACTAGTCAAGACCTTATTGAAACATTAAAAGGGTTTCGGACGAACAGAAAAGTAATTGAAGAAGAACAAAAAACGAATTTTCAAACACTACGATGGAAGGCAAAAATATATATTACCATCAGACAAGAAAGAAATTTACCGGACCAAGAAACAACGCTAACCTGCAGAAAAGCAAAGGGAGCAGCAATTCAAGAGCCCTGATGAAGAACAGGTGGAAAATTTTGGGAAGGACTCTCGAGAGCGTGTTCGGTTTAAATAGACCTCCTTTTCATTTTTTTTCTTTTTTTCTTTTTTTCTCCCTCTATTTTCAACTTATTTTAAAAAGAGTTTCTTCGCGTCGATAATTGACAAGTCCCGTCATCCGAATCATCCCCCAGCTCCCTTTGGAATTGGTTTCCCGGGGACCCCCTTTATAGTTGCTGTAATGACGAAGCTGCCCTGTCTTGTCTAATCTGATCCTCTCCAGCCCACAAGTATCTTGTGGTTATGAGAAGCGGACACGTACCCTTACCAAGTGAAAATTTTGTGGTTTAGAGAGACGGACACGTAACCTTAAGGCCCAGTCTCGTTGTCATGAATTACATAGAGAAGAAAAGAAAGAAATAGAAAAGGAAATCCCACAATAAAAGAAAAGAAAATAATCACGGAAAATACATGACAAAAACCACCTTTTCATGGCAACCAAATAGCTTAAAAATGGTTTCTTGAGAAAATTTTGTCATGAGAAAACCTTTTCATGGCAACCAGATTGGGCCTAAAAGTGAAAAATCACTGTTTTGGGTTATGTGTCACTCTCTCGTCACAAGAATTCTTGCAGGCAGAAGAGGATCAAACTATGTCTTTATTGTGTTTTTTTTTGCTGCAGTGACAGTGACAACTCGGGCCATGGACTGCCTCGCCCATGGCGGCCGAAAGGATTTTAGTTATCGGAGAATGATTGTGTGTTTTGAAATAGACCTCTGAAGGCGTGCCATTGATTGACACATGATGTGTTTTTTGAATTTGATGTCTTTTATTGACCACATATTTTTTCAACTAAACACTTTTTTTGGACCCTTTTACCCTCGAAAACAACACATGTCTGTTTATAATTCACCATATACAATACCTGAGACATTTTTTTCTCATAACATTTGCTTCGTTTTATCCTGATTGTTATTGACATGTTAAGGTTCTGGCATTTTTTGCCATGCAACATGTGGTAGAAAATGTATTGATAGAAATGCATTTTTTGTTGATGTGTGGCGAAAATGCCAAGACCTTGACATGTCAATAAAAAGCAATGTAATCAAAATTAATTGGACAGACGTCAACCAGGGCTGTTTACAGGTATGGCGAGCCCGAGTCCCTCAGCCCATCCCTAAAATGGCTTCAAAAGACATGACCAAGCTGAGAACAAACAGTACCCATGGCCCAAGTTTAAGTCAAGCTTAAGCATTTAAGCATGAATAGTGCTCCAGCTAACCTAGGCCTAAGGCCTAGAATTTTTTATAGAACAATATCAGAATTGATTGAATTTAAATATATTATAATGAATTAATCGGTGAGGATTTTATACGCTGACCCCTAACATGCGCTGACGTCCGCCGATGGTCAAGCGGGTGGAATATCAACACCGAAAGTGATTTTCACTTTTTGGGGGCATGTGTAAATCACTTCTGACACTAATGTGGCCGCCCTTTGACCTAGGCGTTTGCATATGCCGAGCATAGAAAAGCCTTGTTGTGAATTAATAGACATTTGTGAAAACATGAGGCCTTGTGCCTTAACTTAAGCCTGCCGAAACCCAGCCCATGTACACCTCTAACATGAATCAAATCACTTTATGGAAAGCTGTTGAAGGAGGAGGTTCAACCCAAGACCTCTCTTGTAGAGAGGTGATGCCACAACCATCTCCAGTGGAGAGGTGTTGGCAACTGCTTATTGGCTTGAAGTATAAGTTTTTTTCTATGGTAATCCTAATTGGGTTAGCTGATTACTGCATCATTAGTATAGGGTATTCAAGATAGGCCGACACATATGTGGACCTCTCTTAACGAGAAGTGATGCTGCAACTAGGGATGCAAATATCTTATTATTATCTATGTTCAGTTCATATTCATATATGTTTTAAAGCAAATATGGGCTTATATGTTTTTGATTCATTTAAATATCCGATTATAAATAAATTGAATATAGATATATAAACATAGGTTCTAACTAAATATATGTATTCGCTTAATATATATATATATATATATATATATATATATATTGGTGAAAATAACGGATTATTTTAAACAAAAGAACAGAAGAAGCGGAAGTCTCTCCAATGAGAGACCACCTTATACAACTAGGGTCCAAATTAAAATCCGAGAGGGAAAGTTTAGGGAGGTTATGAACCTCGATATTACTAGATCTTCGAACATGAGATATACAAACTTCATTTCTAGGTTGGTTCAGGGCCTTACATTCAACAAAAAGATGACGAATTTGCCAATGACAAATGATAAAAAGGCCCTTCATAATTGAACATATGAACACAAAATGATATGGTCAGCTTTCAACTGGCATGAGAGTTGAAGACCCAATAGCATAGTTGTAGTTTCTTCTTTAATGGAATTCTTCAAAATTTGTTTCTTTCTACCCAACCCTATCCAATGACCCTCATGGTTACGAGCAACAGCAACAACTGCTATCCATGGCCCATTAACTGGAACCACTACGTCAACTAAAATCATTAACCAACTATTTCTCAACAACGAGATATTATAATTAATAAAAAAAACCCTTGGGGTCAAAAAGTTATGAGATGGAGGATCAGCATGCCTGGCAACTTGCTTTAGGTCTCTGGATAACTTGAGATAAGAATAAAAATCGAAGCCAAGTTAATTATTTTTCCTTGAAAAACAAGTTTATTTCTATTGAGCTATATACATCAGGAAATGAGAGAAATTCGTGAGAAAAACATTCTTTTTGGGGCCTTAGATTATAATAGCATATTAAAAGGAGATGACTTAGCTGAACTTTCTCAAAGGAATCCGGTACGTTCGAAAAATGCCAAAAGATTATCATACAACCATTCCGAGATGGGATGTTGCAGGTCCGCAAAAGAATCTGTTGCAATCATGACAGGTATCTCAGCATAGTTTCTATGATTGAGAGTGCACATACGGTCTTTGAGCATGACCCATTCGGCTGGATAAAGGTGGTATTCTTCAGCAAGATTGTTTGAGAACCAATAGAGTATTTCAGTACGGGGATCGTGAGTATAATACACCATATGTTCATCATTGCCTCTGATGATTTCTGTGGGATTTTTGAAAGAGATAATGTCATATTTCCTATGATGAGTATGAAGCATCTGCTACCAGGTAGGAATGGGATGAAACCATTGTAAAAACTTCATTAATCCTGCTTGGGTGTTGGTCAGATCAGGGTTTATTTGACATTGGTTGAGGTAGGCATACAGGCGGGACACATCAAAAATGAAGGCGACTATGTAGGCTTAAAAAAGATACCAAAGATAACATAAGGATTCAGCCGGAAGGTGATAGTAGTTTCAAATACTATGGGGTATTAGGAAAGGGTAATCAGGGTGAGGGAGATGTTTGAATATTTTTCCATGGTTGAAGATAGAGAGCTCTAAATATTTATGAAAATTATTCTGGCTTCTCATTTCTTGAAGAAATTTGAGGATAGTAGATCTGACTCCAAAGGGAAGGTCATGGACAGGTGTCAAAGGATACACAAGGGGTATAGGCATGGTTGATAAAAGAGGTTTATGGGAGAAATAGTCAGTAAGGATGTTATTAGAGCCTTTAATGTTTTTGACTTGGAAATCCCATCTAGATAACCACTGAGCCCATCTGAGGAGCTGTGGGTGTGGCAGTAATTTTTTCTAGAAATGTAGCATTAGTGGGAATGCACTCATGTCCATCTCTACTGTAAAGTGATGACCAATTAAATGAAATTAGAATTTTTCAATGGCTCGTTTGACTGCAAGAATTTCTTTAAAGGCAGAATGGTATCCTTATTCCGCTTATGAGAATGAGCCACTTTTGTAGCCACACGGGGTTATTTTTCCATGGAGTTCTTCAAATAGAACTGCACCCCAATGTTTATGGCTGGCATCTGTCTGGAGGATGCGGTGACCATCACCAGGGATTTGTAGAGGAGAGAGAGCTGTAGAGAGCTCTTTCAATTTTCTGACTGCATTGGTGTGATTCTGATCCCATGGTGGAGGATTTTTCTTGAGTAACAATGAAAGCGATCCCCGATATTTGACTATATGAGGAATGAAATCAGCCATATAGTTGACAAGCCCAATAAACTGTTGTATCTGCTTGACAGATGTAAGCTTGTTTGGAAACTCGTGAAGAGTCTTTGAGATATGTGGTTGCAATGTGTACTGGCCATTGTGAATATGCATCCCTATGAAATCAACTTCAGTAACAGAGATCAGTATCTTTTTCTTAGACAACATGATGCCATATTGATGGATGATATCTTTGAATTGCTTGAGTAGAGCCAAATGTGTTTGCTGATCTGGAAAAAACAAAAGAATGTCATCAATATAAATTAATGCATTATTCAGAATAGGTTGAAAAATGGTAACCATAGCCTTTTGGAGATGTGATGGGGCATTTTTTAATCCGAAGGGCATTACTGTCCATTGAAAATGATGGTTAGGGATGGAAAAGACTGTTTTGTATCTGTCAGTTGGATTAATTCCAAGTTGTCAAAATCCCGCTTTGAAGTCGAATTTGGAAAATACCAAGACATTGGTAAGATGCTGGAAGAGCGAGGACCTCCGAGGAATAAAGAATTTGTCATCTGCTAAGAAGTGATTCAAAGGTTGGTAGTTGATGACAAGGCGGAGTTTTTCCCTTACTTGTTCTTCCCTTTTGTTAACATAAAATGCTTCACATGCCCACGGGGATGAAGTGAGTTCAATCAGTCTCTCTTATTCAAGTTGCTAGAGTTCTTGAACAGCTAAAGCATAGTGAGTCGGGTTCATGCCCCAATGACTTGCTTTAGTAGGGTTGATGTCTTCATTGAGTTTGAAGGGAAGTTGGACAAAAAACTGAGGGTTTTGTCAAAGTGGGTTTGAATGCTTGGTGAGAAATTCACTGTGGGAGTCAGCTGAGTGATTGGTAAGGAAGTCAGCTGCGATGTGAGAAAATGGGTCTGGGTCAAGGTGATGAATGTACAGGTTTGGAACAGAGGACCATGAGAGACAAAAATCTTTGTATTTTAATCCTTCTATTGTCCATCGGAGATGAGGAATAGTGTGCAGAATATCAAAACCAATGATTATGTCTTTTCCATTGAGAGATGATCCAATAACTCTGTGTTGAATGGTTAATGTGGGGAATAATTGAATTAGAATGGGCTTACTGATTTTATCAATTGTGAAATGGGCTCCATTGGCAGCCTAAAACTGTTGAGAACATTCCTGCCAGTGAGAGTGGGGAATGAGTTTTGGATTGATAATGGAGGCGGCGGCACCTGTATAAAAAAATGCAATTGCAGTAAAGGGTTTAGAAAATTTAGAGAGCCGAAGGGAGATGGGTGCTGCAGGGACAGGTTAAGAGGTGAATATGGTACGGTCAAATGCATAGATTTCGTTAATTCCAAAAGTTGCAGACTGCTCATTGTCTGAGCTGGATGAATAGTCACTTTCACTGTCTGTGAAATGAATTGCAAACAGTGAGTGAGAGGTTTGTTCTTCTGAAAGGGAATAGACTGATTCCACGTCAGAAAAATCAGAGATGTCTGTGCGTTGTGACAGCTGTTGAAAAAACTGGTCCTTCTTTTGTCTAGGACAGTTTTTTGCATAATGGCCTTTCTTGTTGCAGACGTAGCATCTTGTGCTTGTTTTTCCGCATAATTTTTTCTTCTGAAGAAATTTCCATTGCTTCTTTTTCTTGAATTCCTTGGGATCAAAATGTCTTGGGAATTCTTGCTTCTTCCATTTCTTTGCCTTTGATTTATGAGAAGTTCCACAAGATTTTTTATCTTTGCACTTGATGCATAATTTTGATCTGTCACAAGCATTACCAAGCTTTTTGGTAATTTCATCAATAGTGTTTAGGAACTTCTTTTGATTACATAATTTCTCTAAAGAGAGTAGTGTAGTCTGATAATCTTTCCTAGGGATGAACCCTGGAGTGTCATTCCTTTGGTTTCCAGGAGCTTGAGAGCTTCATTACCAAGAGGTTCAGGAAGAGAGTTTAGGAAGACTTGTTTAAGGTTTGGATCATCCATGCCTCCCAAAAGATAATATCTCTTGGACATTCCATTGTAATGCTTTTCCAAATCTTTTCTCTTGTATGAGCAACACTTCATATGAAGATACTCCTCTCTTGCTGTTGTTGTTTGGTGAGTTGCTGCTCCCAAAAATTCATTGTGGAGAATTGACACAAAACTCTCAATCATAGGAGATTGGAGAACTTGCAGCTGGCGGTATTCTCCTAGGTTAATCCACCATTCTCGGAGTCTTCCTGCCAGTCTAGAAGTAAATTTTACCAAAGTATATCGAAGTTGTGCCTCAAGAATTTGCATTTCTGCATCGATCCAGACAATCATTTGAAGGAATTGGTCCCGCCATTTTGATGGGGGAACATCATCAATTGAGAAGAGAGTTTTAAGATTTGTGGTGTCTTTGTATACCCTTCTTGGTTGAGTGGGGTTGGTGAGTGGATGAGGATCAGGAGGATCTTCTACATGTGGTTCTTCTTACATTAGAGCATGCATCATTATTTCTGGTGAGGAGTCTGATGAAGAATCAGTGGAGGTATCTCTGAGATCACTGTCTTGATCCTCAATGGTATTGATGGATGGTAATGGGGGTGAGAGTGTGAGGGATTGAGGAAAGAGGAAATAGGATTGGGTTGGTCTATGGGATCAACAATGAAGAAGTCTGGTTTAGATGAAGCTCCGACAGTTGGGTCTTGAGGGTCGGCTTGTTGGGTTGGTTTGGGTTTGGGTCGAATAGGTTAAGGTTCTAGCTCAGCATATCTTGGTTTAATAAGGTGATGATATGATCTGGGAAACATATCATACTAATGCTGATTCATCGAGATAGGTTGCTTGACCTTTTGAGGTCTGTATTTTGGCGGAGAGGTAGGTTGCATGTGATAGGGAAGGTTTGACAAATAGGATTCTGAAGGAGGAGCCACATATATGGGTTGCATTGTGTTTCTGAGGGCTATTATTAATGGCTCAGGTGGTGATCTATAGGAGGAAGAAGAGGATAGTGGAGAAGTGATTGGGTTTGGATTATGGGTGGATGACGATGATCCTTCTAATGCCTTCAATTGGTTTTGAAGATGATGCCTTTCTGCCTCTTTTGATACAATTTGTTGCGATGCTACTGGAAAATCTTTGACAGTGGTAGCTATAGTGTACAGTTCCTTCTCTAGTTTCTAAATTCTCTTTTTGACTTCTACAATAAGCTCTTCTATTGTAGCCAGCCTTCTGTCTACTTTCTGTGACAGTTCTTCTTGGCCTTTGAGAAATTTTCTCATTGTTTGATTCTGGGCTATTGCAGTTTCTGCTTGCCAATTCAAGGCGGCTTTTGTAGGTGAGACTTATCGTCTTGTACCATTAGCATTTTTAACTGAAGGGGTTTTAATTTTCCACTGGTACTTGACCCTTTGTTGAGGATGTTCAAAATCTTCCAAAGAGGGAAATTGTTCCTAGTACTGTGATGTTCCTGGTTGAAACATAAAGCATTTTATTGGTGGTGGTGTAACTGGGGCAGACAAGAATGGTCTGCAAGGCTGAGGAAAGGGTTTTTGTAACAAGGACAAAGCCTTCTGATAGTAAGGCTGTAATGTGGATAGAGGAGGCTTTGGTTTAGGAGGAGGGGGTTTGGTACCCCAATCATCTGGTGGCAAGGCACCTTAAGGGGAATTTTTCTTCCTGGGATAGAGTACGTAATAGTCAAATTTTCTCGAAGGATCTCCAATGAGGTCTACTTCAGGGTCTCCTGCCTCATATCTTTTTTGAAGGAGTTGAGGGGATTTTCTTCCTTTTCTTTTCCTGTGATAGAGCTTCCTTTCTGCTTCGAGCTCTAATTCGACTTCTACAGAATCTGCTTCGCACTCATCACATGTGCAGTCAACAATTTGATGTTTCTTTCTGACTTGGGTCAGCCTCTGAACTTCTATGGGATTCACTGGCTGGAACATCAGCTGATCCATAATGGGAAAGGACGACGAAGAAGATGAAGATTCGTCTGGCTCCTTTTCTGGAATGAACCTAGTTTCTACAGATCCGTCTTTTTTAGCACAAAAAATGGAACTTTGGTCTGAACTGTTTCAGTCTTGGAGTGGATATTCTCATAGTTAGTGATCCACTTGTCCGGAAGTAGCAACTGTAGTTGTTCTGAGGAAAACTGTCGTGGCACATATATACAGTGTGGTACTTTGTTGGTATACACCTTAAGGAATAAGGCTGCTTCTGCCTTAGAAAATTCTGGGCAAGGGATATCAAAGGAGTGGTTTTGGATCCTATAAGCAATCTGATAATGAACAGTTGCTGTATAGGATGTAGCAATCTGTGGTGCTCCATAAATCTAGACTTGCACTGCTAAAGCATTAAATGCACGGGGATCATTTAGGGGTAGATTGAAGTTTGGATAGAGGGTGATGAACACTGTGCCAACATTGAGTGTAGTTTGAATGTTTCCTATGACAGCATGCTGGTATTGGGTGAATCTTGTATCTAAAAGCCCTAAATGGGAAACCACTGGTAAACATTTTCTACCATGAAAGGTGAGAGCAATCTTGACAGCTCCAAAGTGAATATAAGTGTACCCTTGGGATAGCCAGGGTTGAAGATACTCTCGAGGGAGTTCAATTGGGAAAAAATGTTTTGTTTCGTCAGTAGGGACTTGGTTTTGATTGAACTTGGAAGCTTGCATATATTCTTTTACCATGGTAGGGGTAGGTTCTCCTATGAGCTTCTTAAGAGTGTGTTTAAGACCTGAGGGGGGTTTCATGTACACTGAGTATGGATTTACAACAGGAAAGCTCGTAGGAGGAACTCGAGCTTCGTCAGGTAAATATTCTATTTCATACAGATACTC
>JAOXJP010183817.1:0-12403 GCA_025762735.1 Platanus orientalis
AAGCTAACCAGTTCCAAAAACACATAAAATTGAAGAAAAGTGCATCAAACGATAACAGGAAAGAAAAAGCATAATAAATTTAGGCTAAAAGTTCTAAAAAGACACAAAATATTACAAATTTGGATCAAATGATAACCAAGATGAAATAGAAACAGAAAATAAATTAACAGGGAAATAATCCAAACCCGAATCAGTCTTGAAACCGTAACGCCGCATTCGTAACATTTTCCACGGTTCTCCGCCATCGTTTTTCCACATGACAAACAGATAGTCATGTGCTTGCAATTGCTTCCGTAAAGATCCGTCGTTGATCCACAGCCACCGCATGAGGGCTTTAAAATCAGATCAATAGACATCTTTGTTTCGATACAAAACCCTTGAAATCCAGAAACAGAAAAATCAGATGAAGATATATATAGGAAATCTAAAGCGAAAAAAAGGAAACAAGAATCGGGAACGAGAAGATTAGGGCTCCAAACAATTGCAGTGATCACAAACTGAAAATAAACCGAGAAGAATTGAAATCAATTCAAAATACCTTCTTTCTGCAAGGAGCCCTAGGATTGATGCGCCCTTTTTATTGGCCTTTCTTCTCCCCCGTTTTGGAATTTTAACAGATTTGGTAGGTGACGGGATTCTTCTACGAGGGAACAATTTACAAAGGAAACAATCAAAGGGGTGCCTTTCGGTTCTCTTTTAATTTCAGGACATTTGCTCCTCTTTTAAGTTTTAAAACGAAACAAATTTTCTGTCCAGGATTTGGTGTCCAGGACATCAGGGGACGTCATAGGGAATAAAATGGGTGGGAGTATGAAATTTCAATTTCTCACCATTTTATTCCAAATGACGTCTCCTGGTGTCCGGGATACCAAACTCTGGACAGGACATTTGTTCTCTTCTTTTAATCCACATGGAACGCGGATGGACCCTACTACCTCACGCCCCTCGTAAGTTATTAAGAGGGCTGTCAATGAGCCGAGCTAGCTCAACCTCAGCTTGTTATGAGTTGAACCTGAACCTTATTTGAAGCTCAAAGAGTTAAACCTGAGCCTCTAATTGAGTTTATTTAGCTAAGTGTGTTGGATCCATAATCTAATAATTCTAAAAAACCAGTCTACAATTTTAAAATCAACTAAAATAATTTAATAAAAAATAATAACTAAGTGACCCAAGACATAGAGGTGTCATTTATGCATTACTTGAAAATAGTCGATGTCTCTCACAAAATTGTGCAAGGGAGCATGACAAGCTACCTCCGGAATATAACTAAATTTGGAATAAACTTGTTATATTTTAATGGGCTTGTATGACCCAACAACAACATGGAATACCTTCCTGTATAACTTAGTGTCGTTTAAAGAGATACACACGCACAAATTTATACAATTTCTATCTTAATCCTTATCCCAACTATTTATCTCAATTTATACTAAGAAACAATAGTTTTTTTTTATTTATTTTACTTTAAATACTTATTGAAGTTTCTATTAGCTATTTGTAGCTTACATTTAAGAGTTCATTGTAGCTAATGGAAGGGGGATTATAATGGTATGAAAGAATAGAAGAAAGTCTTTGGTCTTGGGAGGTCAGCACTTCAAAGTGGTATTAGGATAAAAGCTAAAATATTGGAAAAATATATATTTTATAACATAGTATTAGCACAAGAAATTGAATATCTTAGGAAACAATTCAAAGAAATTGGACAACTTAAGTAATTCAATACATGTTCTTGCATACTGAATAATTAGCATTGTCTATACATGAAAATATTGGGCCTATAAATTAAAGAACCAATTACACTGTACCAGTCAAGAGCCATCCTATTGTGATGATAGTCCACAATGAGACATTCTGAATAAATATGAAGAAAATGGTGAACTTCACCAACCACCAACTTATAATCGATCCAGCAAACTGAATTTTTCATGATTTGATGGTGATGATAGGACAATATAAATATTTAATGCTAAACAGTTTCATGATTTCAACCATATTCTTGTTGAGACAATGGTACATTAAGTTGCTATCCATTTTTGTTGGAGATGCTATTGCAAATGAAGCATGCTGTTATATGACATGGTTGTAGTTTATTCATTCTTTATATGCTTTGATTTAAATTTATAATCTTTCAATAAAGTTTTTTATTCATAAAAAAAAGATTTAAAATTCATTGAGAATGAAGATCCCAACAACGTCCTATCAAAACCTAGGGAAACTTATATTTTGAAAACCATCTAGAGGAAGGATATATCATTCTCAATTCAAACAAACAGTTAATTGTGATTTACAACTGTCCAAGAGTTTGGTCAAATACATGATTTTCAGGCTATTAGATGTGTTATGACAAAACAATATAATGGAACAAAATACCAATTGAATTCAAATATGCAATACATGTGAACAAAATGAGAAAATAAAAGACAACAAAGAACAATCACATAAAACAATATTTAATGTAATTAGATAAAATTGTCTACATCCATGGGTCAAGACAATAAAAACAACTTCCACTAAAATAGATAGTAAAAAAGTTACATATGGGTTCCTAAATTCAATGGCAAAACCCCAAGGAAAAATACAAAAGATTTGGCCACACAAATACATTATTGTTTCTCTCACAAAAAAATATTGACTTCTGCGACACTTTTACAACTGTACAAAACCCATTGGCCAAAACCACCCTTTTCATATTTGTGTGAATTCAAGTTATTGACTCTAAAAGATGACTTACGTGTGAACTCACAAACCCGAAATTCTCATCCAAGCATTCTAACTGGCAGATGTCTCTATGAAAAATTAATTTCAATATAAGTAACAAATCTAATGTTATTATTGTACCAAAATCTATTGAAACGCAAACATCAGCAACATCATAAGGAGGCCCAACTGAAAAAATGATTGACTAAAGCAACAAAGGAAAGGATTGGGTTACAATTGTGATGATTGATATAATCCGTGCCAAAGCCGACCGAGGATCTCAAAATAGTTATTGTTGTTTTGGTTTTTTTTTTTTTCTCACATTGATGGGAAAAAAGAGAGAGAGAGAGAAGGAAATCACAGTGACATCTATGGTAAAATAGGTAGAATCCCATAATCTTGTAATTGACAAACACTTTTGCCAACATTTTCTGCGTGTTGTGTACCAACATCCAACAAAGATGACACATGCTAAAACCCGCCTTTCTCGCGCAGCACGATCTGGCACCAATGAGTCTTAAATCCTGCGAGGCACCAAAGATAAGATTGCAAAAAACATTACCTCACCTACCCCTGCTTCCCCAAACCCAATTAAACCTGAAACTGCATCTAAACATATACCCTCTCTCTCTCTCTACAACAACAACAACAACAAACAGCCTTATCCCAACAACAAACTGCATCCAAACCCAATTAAACCCTCTCTCTCTCTAAAAAAAAAAACTAAATGATAAGGTGGGACCACTTTTTAAGGTTGGAATGTTAGATGATATCTAACCCCAGCACTCGATCTTAACTACCCTCTTAAACTACGCAAGTCTGTCGTCGAAAATCAAGTAAAAATCAGTAAAAAAATAGAAATGAATAAAAATGAGTCCATTGGTTCAAGCTCTGGGGTCACTCAGTCGGCTACAAATACCTCTCTTTTCCACCCAACTACCATCTTTAACACTCCATTTCCCGGCTTTGTATCATCGGAGTTGCTTCAAAACTTCGTTTGGATCTCCTTGTCAAGCGATAATGGTGCTCAAATCCTTTGTTGAAGTCCATCCTGACTCACACTTTCCTCTTGAGAACCTTCCTTATGGCGTCTTTAAGCCTGAACAAGGCGGGGAAGCTCGTCCCGGAGTTGCGATTGGCGACCATGTATTGGATCTCTCGGCGATCACTTCTGCTGGACTGTTTGATGGTCCGATTCTCAAGAACTCCGACTGCTTCTTCCAGGTTCATTGAATTTCAATTCGATTTCCAGCAAATTCATTTCTATTCGATATTTTACTAGTGGAAGTATGGTGTGTGTCGTGTGTTCTTGATGATTGATAGCTTGGAAAGAGCGATTTTCGTGAGTTTCTTTGCAGTTATGCTAGTTTTGTTGGAGTTTGTTAGTGGGTTTTAATTCTCTTTGAAAACCCATTTGGATTTTTAATGGTCAATTTCATATTTTCTTGAAATAATGGACTCCCCCCTTCCTCAAAATTAGCTTTCCCTTAATGGGTTTTTGATTGCTGTATAAATTGAGTTTTGTTTTGTATTTCTGTCGAATTTTCGTGTTTGGATGTGGAGGAGAAACTAAACTAGTATGGTGCTTTTTGTTATTTGACCAGCCCTCTCTGAACAAGTTCCTGGAAATGGGAAGACCTGCGTGGAAGGAGGCTCGTGCGACCATCCAAAAACTACTGTCATGTACGGTTTACTATAATATATTATATTTATTTCTGTTGCTCATCTTTGATGTATTACGGCCCAAGAAGGGAACGAAGGACTATACTTTAAAAAGATTTAATGGTGGAATTTTGCAAAATAGGAGAAAGACGAGGAAAAAGAAAGAGAGAAACATGAGAGTGGATTTGGATAGAATACCTAACTCTTGATGGGGTCTTACCATAAAAAAATGGGATATGATTGAGTCTCATCATGAAGAGAAGCATCTCACTTTCCAAAGCACTGTAAAAGTTGCAGAGAATATTCATCAAACATCCATTAATTTAGAATGAAGAAAGTATGTTGGTATTTATAGCAAAGTTAAACCTTAAACAACATGAAAATACAAATGGACATACTGAAATGGGCCTACTTAGTAATTGGTGACATAGGCCTGGGTGGTTGGGCAGGCTTATTGCATCAACCTTTCTTTCAGTTATCAGTTCGTAAGGTAAAACAATTTTGTTTTTGGTAAGAAGTAAAATAAAACATTTGTGGTATGTCCTATGAGGAATTTGAATTTGGAAAAGTGTATTTAGATCCCACTATGTTCATAAGAGTTAAGAGTTTTACCTGATTAGGTACTCAAGTACCAAGCTACCCCTTTGGTAACTCACCCCATAAATTTGACAATGGAACTCTGAAAGTGCTTACAAATTATGATATCGGGATCCTTTGAAAAGCCTTGAGAAAATGTTCCTTTTTTAACTGATGAGAAAAGCAAAAGTTATAATTTGATCCGAATCAAAAAGTCACCATGTTATTTTTCAATGCAGCTGACGAGCCAACTTTGCGTGACAATGCAATTTTAAGGGAGAAATCACTTTTACCCATGGTAAGATATCTTCATGGTACTTAATATCTCATCTAACTTTGAAAGTGTTAATGTTTGTAATACTAACTTTGTATTTCACCTGGGAGAACAAGGTACAGATGCTTCTGCCTACTGTCATAGGGGACTACACGGACTTCTTTTGCTCAATGCATCATGCAAAGAATTGTGGAACCATATTTCGTGGACCAGAGAATCCAATTCCACCGAACTGGTACATCTGATTTTTTAAGTTTTTGTGCGAAATATTAATAATCAGCCTTCTTGTAGTAAATCTGCATGCTTTGAATGATTGAATGGATGGTGCTCTGTGTCATTGTCATGAGATTGCGTATATATTACTGGATTATCTCCCCACACCTCCCCTCAACCCCCCCCCCCCCCAAAAAAAAAAAAAAAAAAAGAAAAGAAAAGAAAAGAAAAGAAAGAATAGTTATGAAGATGGTGTGTGAGCGGGGTCAATCAGTCTATGCCATAGTTGTAAGGGAAGCTTGACCTAGGGGAGGGAAGACAATTCAATTTGGCTTTTCCAAGTATTGGGAAGCATGTGAGAAACATTAGGGAAGTGTGAAGCGATTTGGGAAGTGCATGGAAGTAGTTTGGGAAGTGCATGGAAGTGATTTTGGGAAGCGAGTGGAAGTGTCTAGAGAATATATATATATATATATATATATATTATATATTTTAGAATAGAAAATAGATAATAGAATAAATAGAAATTTATAATAGATAAATTTAGAGATAAATTTGCACTTGTTATATTCTGTCTAGTCAATCGAATCGGTTGAATTGTTGTTCATATTGAAATGAAATGAATCTAGATTGATGAGGAGTTGGTCAATGATACTCGAACATGTACTTATATATATATATATACACTTAGTATTGATTTTGGAGAAAACAAGATTTAGTATTGTTTTTAATTGTTTACATCATTTTTATTTCAATCCAATAATAAATATTGAAATCCAAGGGTTTTCATACAAGGTCTTCTATAGTCCGACTCAAAATGCCTAATTATCTATAAAAATCTTATGCAAGGTAGAATTTAAGATATGGTTCTTTATACTATTATAAATTTAAGCACATGACAAGATAATAATATTTGTTTTAAAATTTATTGCTACATTCACATGATTTTTAAGTATTCTCTTTTCGTAATTATTTACGTACTTATTGATTTGTAAGTCATGATTCTTTGTTACTTGCATGGTAGAGCTTTTAGGTTTGTTTATTGCTTTGTTCACTTTATTGTATTGTAGTTTGTTTATTAATTTGTTCACTATATTGTATTTTAGTTGTGCTTATTGATTGTAACTTATTGTTATTTAATTTCTGTTAGTAATTACTTGTTATAGTTGTACTTATTGGTTATAGACATATTGTTATTTACTTCCTATCAGTATAACCTATTAACCTAGTATTTTTGTTTCATTTCGTAGTCATTGCATAATATTTTTCTAAAGGTTTTGAAATTGCTTCGAAATTGCACTTCACTCGCTTCCCCCATTGCTTCCTAATCACTTCCCGATAGCTTTGTGCTCGCTTTCTAATTGTTTCTTAATCTTTTCTCACTTTTCGTTTCCCAAGTCTTTATTAAGCCTTGCTCCCACTTCTTGCTTTCACATTGCTTCTCATTTTCACTATTGCTTTTGTAACTATGGTCCACGCCACAGGCTATTAGTTATGGATTTACACATATGCCTGATGATGTAGGATATGTCTAGGGAAGAGAAATTAAGCAAAAAAAAGGAGAAAGAAGAGGGTGGATGATCACCTCATGTGAGGGGTTGGAAGAGAACTTGAGATACCACACCCACTTCAACACACGTGTTTTCTTTTCAAATATTCATCTTCAACTCCTAATTTAATCCCAATTTCCTACCGACTTTCTAATTTGGTTCTAATAGCCTTATCACATGTAAAACCACTAATTAAAGCTTCTAAAATATAAAATAACAGAAAAATAAGGCTATACTATTAGACAATTCATGGAAGACTATCCATGTTCTTCCAACTTCTTCTTTTTTACATGGTATGCTCTCGTATCACCTGACCTTCAAAAATGTTATAATAGTGTTGCTTGTACCTAACATAATGACACTGTTGAGTGCTGATTTCTTGTTTTCCCTCACGCTGGCTTATCAGTTTTTTTCTGCAAATGTTACTGTATCAAATACATTGAACCATCTTAGAAGCTCCTTAGCTTATTTATGAATAGTTATGCAGTTAATGTTGATTAGACTGATATGGGGTGGTACTATCATATGTAATAGTTTTATAACATCACCAGTGGTGGTAAGCAGGTGTCTTGGATGCACCAATTTTCATCATGATGAATAAATTTAAATAATTTTCATCACCAGTGGTGATTAGACTGATATGGAGTGGTACTATCATATGTAATAGTTTTATAACATCACCAATGGTGGTAAGCAGGTGTCTTGGATGCCCCGATATTTATCATGATGAATAATTTTAAATGTGGCAATAAGGCTGTAAAGGTAAAGCAGTCAGTCCCTGGAGGACACAAGCTCAGACCATGTGATTTAGTAACTTTTAAAAAGAACAGAACTTCTCAGAACAAAATGAAAAAAAAGAAGAAGTTGACGAGCTGTATTTTTCATTATCCAGCTCATTCTATCTTTTGTGCAGCTATCATCTATTTTGTTCGCTTGTTATTTAGTTATTTATTTTTGCATATAACATCATCTCCCCTTCTGTCTAGAATCCAATTTTTCCTATTCAGGTTGTGAATTGAGCTTGACTTTTCAGGTTTCACCTCCCTATTGCATATCATGGACGGGCATCATCAATTGTTATCTCTGGAACTGATATTGTTCGACCAAGGTTAGCTATTTGATAGTGAATTAACCAACCCTCTCCAAAGTACATGGGGTTTTGATTATTTTTGTTGCAGGAAGATGCCAGTTTGTTAGGTTGGTAAATTCTCTGAGGGTTCATACCACAGACCTGGGTTCGAAGCCTGTCTTTCACCTATTAATTACTAACCACTGACCCATTTGCTTATAAAATAAAATAAAAGGTTTACTAATTCCCTTTAAACGTTTCATTTCTTTGATGTTGCTTTTGAAGGTTTCCCCTTTCAAGTGTTCTAGTCACCAAAAGATCAATTGTTACCAATGTAATTTCATTAGTTGTCTGACCAAATCAAAGACCAATTTTGACTCAGGTCCATGATAAACAGAGAAATTATCAGTTCCAACTTTGCATACCTTGGATCATTTCTCATAGGTTTCATAGCCGTACCAGCAGGTTTACATATTTCCTCATCCCAAGAGTGGATGTAATTTAGGGGACTAAGGACATGGCAGAATATGGTCATTCATACAGTATTGATTAGCAGACCAGGCTTTTCTTACTTATTAGGAACCTTTTTCTTAGTAGAGTTGTGTGGATTTGTTTTTAAAATATTATCTATTATTGGGCATGTAGAAGTAAGTCTTCGAGGTGAGAGTCCAGAGAGGTGAGGGGGAGATTTGGTAATGAAAGAGATAGCCTTTGGCGTAAGGTTGTGGTGGCCAGATTTGGTGAGTTTTTGAGGTGAGAGTCCAGAGAGGTGAGGGAGAGACATGGTTGTGGGTTTTGGAAATCCATTGTGATGGTCAAGGCAGAGTTTTGAAAATTCATTCGCTTCAAATTAAGTTCGGCTGCTGATATTAGATTTTTGGAGGATCTTTGGATCGGTGATGTTTCTCAAAGAGAGGGGTTTACCAATATTTTTAGGTTAGCTGTAGATCCTTGTAAGTTGGTGGCGGATTCTTATGATGATTCAGCGGGTGTTTGGGATCTGAGACTACACAGGAATTTGAATGATTGAGAGTTCTGTAAGTTGTTGAGTTTGATGGATATTTTGAGGAACCTTAATCCGAATCCAGGTAGAAGTGACGAGTGGTTGTGGACCCCTAAGGGTCGGTTCACAGCCAAATCTTTTTTTGTGAATTGATGAATAATAGAGATATTGGTTTTCCCCATAAAAGGTATTTGGAACCCAGGCATTCCTTCTATAGTGTCCATCTTTTTGTGAAATATTTACCTGGATAAGATTCTTACTCTCAATCACCTTCAGGTCATAGGGTGGAACTTGGCCAATAGATGTGTCTTGTGTATGAGGGAGGAGGAATCGGTGAACCACCTTTATGCATTGTCCTTGGGTTACTAGGGTATGGGACTTCTTTCTTTCTCATCTCCAAATTTCCTGGATCTTTTCCAAGTTTTTCAATGAGTTGATCAAAGGTTAGTGGATCAGTGATCTTGAGAGATTTTCCCTTATCATTTGGCGGGTCTTACCAGGGATCATTTGTTGGTGGCTTTAGAAGGAAAGAAACAATCGAACTTTTGATGATAAGTATAGGAGTCATGAGGAGCTGGTTCTTTTAATATCAAGCTTCCCTTTTATTGGATTTTTGTGGGGGCTGATTTTGAAGAGATCGAGTAGTACTCTATTTGGTATGAGAATTTGTAGTCCCGGTTGTCTCTTCTTTGGTTTTCTTCTTCTCTTTGTGCTGTTTTTTCTGGTATCACCAGCCCGGTGATTCTTTTTTTTTTTTCTGTTTTGTTTCGTAATAAAGATTCATTTTGCCTCTCAAAGAAAAGCTATCCAACTTATTTCTATATATTTTTCTTGCACATCTGGATTTTAATCTCATATATTATTCATTATTATTTTTGCAGAGGCCAAGGTCATCCCAGTGGCAACTCTCCACCGTATTTTGGACCTTCATTGAAGCTGGATTTTGAATTAGAGATGGTTAGCATATATTTGGTGGATAATATTCTTGCTTGATCTATTCTTTAATATATGCAAATGCACAGTCTCAAATAAGATGCTGACCTCATGTCTACATTTTGGTTTCTGTCAGGACTAACTGCTAACTAGAACTATTTTTCATAATCTTCTCTTATGTTTAATCCAAAAAAATAATGTTCTCTTATGCTGCTTCCAGGCTGCTATAGTTGGTCCAGGAAATGCATTAGGAAAGCCCGTGGATGTTAACGAGGCTGCAGATCATATCTTTGGAGTTGTGCTGATGAATGACTGGAGTGGTAATTCCTTCTGTTATTTCAGATGTGTTTTGTCATTGATGCAGCTTTCTCAGGTATATTAAGTAGGCGTTGTTTTGGACAGCTAGGGATATCCAAGCCTGGGAATATGTGCCTCTTGGACCTTTTCTTGGGAAGAGTTTTGGTGAGCAATCTATGTTTTTTGCTTGATGACTAAGAATCCAATCTCCAAAAGTTTTTTTTTTCTTCGTATTATATTGGAGGTGTTTTTGTGTTTGAGCTCTTGATTTCAAGGACCAAAATCTTACTTTTGCTTTGGTCTTGAATGCCTGCAGGTACAACAGTATCCCCTTGGATTGTGACTCTAGATGCTTTGGAGCCTTTTGCTTGTGATGCTCCCAAACAGGTGGATAATCATCTAAATCATTTCAGCACCTAAACCATTAGAGGTCATTGCAAAGAATCTTTATTAAAGTAACATACCATATATTGCAGGAGCCTCGCCCATTGTCTTATCTAGCTGAAAAGGAATCCAAGAATTATGACATTTCTTTAGAGGTATTTTTCTTTCTTTTCTATTGATCATCAAGTTTCTTGGTCTATATACTCTACTCTATGCATTGCTCAACTTAGTTATGATTTTATTAGTTCTCCATATTAAGTTCAGCTCATTCTAGAGTCTAGACCCTAGAATGATCGGATTTTAACCTATTCCTAAGATAATGCTATAGGATTATTCCTTATGGTGATCCTGCCTTTTTGCTGCAAGGTTCAAATCAAACCTGCTGGACAGGAACAATCATCTGTTGTTACAAGGAGTAACTTCAAGCACCTGTAAGGAGTTTCATACTAACTGCATTCTTGTTTTATCTGTACTTCGATATTACATGAGTTTCTTGCATTGGTCCAGCCATTGATTTTGGCCAGTAGCCTGGACCATCAACAAGCTGAACTGAGTGGAGCTTTGCCAGCTCGGCTTGGGCTCATTAAGGAATTGCTGGTCTCTGACTTGGCTCGGCTGGGCTCACTTAACCTGGGATGTTATATCTGGCTTATTTAAGCCCTCAGTTTGTAAACCCATAGAACTACTGATCTGAAGCCCATACCTCAGCATTGTTAAGATTAAAAGGGAGATTAAAGCTTATTATTGAGGTTTACTATATTAATTAATTTAGTTTGATAGCATTCTATCTGATTTAGTTTATTAGCATTTTATCGCTAATGCTTCTCTCTGTGGATTAGATATTGGACACTGACTCAACAGCTTGCTCACCATACAATAAACGGTTGCAATTTAAGGCCTGGGGATCTTCTTGGAACTGGAACCATAAGTGGACCTGTATGATTTTAATTTTGCTCCATAAAATGAAATTAGAATAGACATAATAATAATTTTGGTCATGGGAAATGTTCCTTTTGCTGTTTAATTGAAGTTCTGTAACCACTACAATATCCTAACAGGAGCCAGAATCTTTCGGATGCTTGCTTGAGTTAACATGGAATGGGCAAAAGCCACTTTCTCTAAATGGTACAACTCGTAAATATTTGGAAGATGGTGATGAAGTCATTTTCACTGGTTGTTGCAAGGTTCTTTCTTATAGAACTTCTCTTTCATCTCCCTTAGAATTTCCTGCATTAATATCTTTGTTCTCAATTTTTCTGAGTTAACGCATTTACCTAGTGATATTTTTTGGCAGTAGTTTCTGCATGATAGAGGTAGACCTTGATACTCTTTTTTTTTTTCCTTCATAATGCTACCATATTTGACAAATTCTTTACTAGGAGTTTAAAGGCTTCCCAATTTTTTGAAGGCAACAGAATTACCTGAAATTATGTTGCAAGTACTTTAAAAGTCATTGGTTGGATGGTTGATGTAATCTTGTTTTTTTTTAATGATCATTTTCACAAAACAGTCGTTTTGTTTGAATGGCCCCCTCTCCACTTCAACCATCTCGCTCTAATTCTATGAACAACATCATCTACAATATTTCATTCTTTGTGCATAATCAAACTAAGATAACGAAAATGGTCACTCTGGGGTATATCTTGGTTATCAATTTTAACTACTCCTTCGTTTCTACTCCTATTTTGGCTAAACTTGCATTCCATATATTCTGTCTTAGTCCGGCTTATCCTAAAACCCTTTGA
>JAOXJP010183828.1:0-12403 GCA_025762735.1 Platanus orientalis
GTGTAGCTGACCCCAAATAGTTGGGATAAGGTTGTTTGTTGTTATTGTTGTTGTTGTTGTTGTTTGTAGTCAATCTTCGATGTTTGCATGGGTTCATAGCTTTAGTTAGTTTTTATAGTTTCTTTTTTAATTACTATTTCTCATATTTTCATTTAAATATTTTTTGATCTTTTGAATTCTCTAAATTTATTTATAATTTTATTTATACTAAATTTATTTTATGCTATGCTTGTGTTTGCACAGGTTCACTCACTAGTATTCTTTAAGATTTTGGAAAAAAAATTGAAGATATTTTCTTTAAGATTGTGGAGAATATTTTGGGAGATTGTTTAAAATCTTATAGGGCCCAAAATATCTTGCTTATCAAGCAAGAAAAGTCCCTTTAGTTAAGTATTTTAATTTAGTAGGATTCTTTTTATATATATAAAAAGTTTAGGAATTGATGTCCTAGATTGTATAGATTTTATTTTTATTTTATTTCATTGTAAGCTTATTTAAAGAGGCACCCACATATGAATAAAGCAGTTGAAAATAAATATTTGAAAAGACACGTGTTGAAGTGAGTGTGGTATCCTAAGTTTCTCTCTCTCAACTCCTCACTTGAGGTGAGCATTCTACCATCTTTCTCTCTTCTTTCTTATCTTATCTTTTTTCCCCTATTCTTTCGCCTTCTTTCTCGTATTTTATGGTTTCCTTCAATAAACTCCAAAAACAACAAACTTGCGTATATAGTTTCATACACCTAAATTTATCCAAATTTGCTGAAATTTGGAACAGTGGTGTAATATGGACCCAAGAATCACCCTACCTGAGCACATAATTTTCTGATGTACAGTTGGGGGTAATTTGGTAATTTCACAAGCTGCCCAAATTTTCTAGAATTTGAATTTTGACTTTCTTTAATTTATGTGATTCCCTAGACATATCCTACATTATTAGATTTAGAATCTGAGCTAAGTGTTTTAGCTAGTGCTATCTAGTTGAGTCCCAGGAATGGAGGTTAGAACCAAGTTTCCCTTTCCATCTGGGAAACTCTCGCGGGTTCTAATTACTAATCAAAGCAAAGAAAACTTGATCTCTCCAAGCGTAGTGAAGGAAATCGAATAAGATGCGCATAATCATGCATATTGTGGGCACTATAATGATGAGTATTGCATTAAGTTCTCTATGGGAAGATATGTAGCTGGTGCGGCATGCAAGATTTCATCGGAATTTCATAGAGTGATCTTAGAGGGAACATGGATTGTAGAGATGTGCTACTTACAATATGGTGGCGTGCCTTTTGAAGCTTAAAAATTGTGGACAATGGTATGGTCTTACAACCTTACCACAATAGTCCATTCCGAAGGAACCACCAAGTCTAGGACTATCTACTCCTAAGGAGGATTCTAAGGAACCTAAACCATCATCTGAAGAGAATGTGCCACATGAATACACACAAAAAGCCAATGTAGAAGACAAGCAAGGTGCCTCAATTGAAGAATCAATTACTTCTCAAGTTAATTCATTACTTGAAAATAAAGTTGTAGAAAATCAATTGGAAAATAATAATTTGTTGACCATAGAGGCTTGGAAGCCACAAGAAGATTACATGGTTGCCTCCTACGAGACTCCTTTAATGTTGCTACCCCCGCAATGTAACGACCTTTAAAGTGACGACGTCTTAGAGATTGAAGATTCTACTTTTACAAGTTCGTGGGCAAACTTTTCCAACCTGGGGTGATTAATATAGGAGCATATTTTGTAAAGAAAAAGAAAAAAGAGGACCAGGGATAGTCTCTACGTATGGTCCAGTAGAATAGATTTTAATTTTGTTTTAAGGGTTTTTTTATAATTTGCTTATGTTTAGGGTGTTCTTGTAATAAGACAAAGTTGCCAAGGGGTAGAATAAGATTTTTTTTATATGGTATTTTTATCTTTTTATAGGCTGTCACCTCAGTCCATGGGACCTACAATATGAGTTGCACGATATCTCCTATATTCTCTAAGATTTTGGTAAATATTTGAAGATATTTTCTCCAAGATTGTGGAGAATATTTTGATAGATTGTTTAAAATCTTGTAGGGCCCAAAATATCTTACTTGTTAAGCAAGTAAAGTCATTTTAGTTAAGTATTTTAATTTAGTAGAATTCTTTTTTTATATATATATATATATAGAAAGTTTAAGAATTAATGCCCTAAATTGTAGGGATTTTATTTTTATTTCATTTCATTATAAGCCTATTTAAAAAGGCACCCACATATGAATAAAGCAGTCGAAGATAAATATTTGAAAAGACGTGTGTTGAAGTGAGTGTGGTATCCTAAGTTTCTCTCTGTTAACCCCTCACATGAGGTGAGCATTCTACCCTCTCTCTTTTTCTCTCTTATCTTCTCTTTTTTTCCCTCTTCTTTCATCTTCTTTCTCGTTTTTTATGGTTTCCTTCTATAAACTCTAAAAATAGCAAACTTGTGTATATAGTTTCACACACCTAAACTTATCCAAATTTGCTAAAATTCGGAACAATGGTACAACATGGACCCAAGAATTATCCTATCAAAGTGCAGAATTTTCTGACGCACGGTCAAGGGTATTTTTGGTAATTTCACACCTTTACTTAGATTTTTCAGAATTTGAATTTTGGCTTTCTTTCTTTCAATTTACGTGATTCCCTAGACATATCTTGTATCATATGCATTTCACTGCTCCATTGGAAATTCCCTCTACTCCTACCGTACTCCAACTTGGTAGTTTCCACCGCCTATTCAGGGTTCAGCTTTCGGATTTGACAATGGACTTGAAAAGTCGCGTACAGATGCTTTACGCCCAATCATTCTAGATAACACTTATATTTATTTATATCTCCCAACCCAATATATAAAAAGTATAGCTATATAAGAAGCAAACTAGAGAGCTGCTGCCAAGACCCAAAAAGTAATTACAATGATGCCTAATTATTAATCAAAGAAGCCCAATCCCTTTCAAGTTATGCCACACCCATACCCTAGAAAATTTTACTTTTCAATACCCACATATAGCACCTATCCTGCACTTTTTTGGCCACTCTCAATGCTAGTTCTATGGCATTTTCAAATGCTCAAGACTTTCACTCCAGCCAGATGGACCAAGCCCTTGCAGCAAGGATGGTTCTCCAAAGAATTTTTCTCCTTTTAATGAAAGTTGAACTGGTCCACACTTCAACCAACGATTTGATATCCTTTGGCATGGCCTAAGACATACCAAAATTTGAGCATCTGTCGAAACTTCATATGAAAATCTACGGTGGATAAAGATGTGAGATGCTGATTCTTCATCTCTTAAGCACAACAGACATACGTTCAGTAAAATGTGATCTATTTTTTGAACAAGTTATCAATAGTTAAAATGCTGGATCGAGTCGCTGTCCATTAGAACTGAATCTTCAAGGGAACGGGGTTCCTCCATATTTGCTTTCATGAAAAACCCAAATCTCTAGTTCCATTATAGAAGTAAAGACATGATTTTACTGTGCAGATCCAGAGTTCAACATGATCCATTTTCTTCTATTCTTTTTTCCAATAGTCAGATGGCATGAATCCTCATATGCTTGCATCCTTTGTACTACTGCACCTGCTAGCACAGAGTTAGCTGATGCTTGCTCCCCAGATATTGTCATTGGTTCTTCTTTGGGAATAGAAGTTTATAACATGTGGGCCGTTTTCCTCTACACGCCATTGCTCTGTCAGGTTTTCTCTCATTGTGGAAAATGCCCCAATGCTACCTCCCATAGGAGTTTGGACCTTATCTCAATCCCAATGAGGTTGATCATCCTCTCAGACTAGCTGTTGATTATTGTCTGGGTAAGCTATTGCCTCACCAACTAACTAATCAGTTATTAGAACCCTCACAGTGATCTAATTATTCAACAGTATATATATCAGGCTCGTGCATAGGTCATCTCACAACTTGAGCAAATAGGCATTTGAGCCCAATTTCTTGAAAACCTTGAATGGTCCGGCTTTCCTTAAATGACTCTTCTACAATTTTCCTTTTAGAAACCCCCTTGGCCTCATTAGTACCGGTACTTTTATCATTTTTTTAAAAATTCTACGTACCTTTTATGTTTATTTGCATGCTTATAGTATTTAATATTAATCTCCTGAAGCTTTTTCCTAATATCAGTTTGAATTATTTAGACCTTCTCTACATAATCTTGTACATCTTCTCAACGTCTTCTTGTGACTGCCAGAGGATTGAAATTCTAAAACAATCTCGAATATTGATCTCCCTGTACATCCATTAACAATTTTATTGTAGGCATAGAAAAGGCTGATCCCATAGTCCAGGCAACTAAACTTCTTAACATGTTTCCAAGGCTTTCATTCACCACCTGTCTATCCATCAATCTGAGGTGAAAGTATTAGAAAAGTGTAGCTTGGTGGTCATGGTAATCTAGGGTCTTACAGAAGTAACTCGTGAACTTCACATTCTTGTTCTGAAACTAACTTTTGTAAACCATGCAAACAAACTTCTTCTCTGAAATAACAAAGTAGGTATCCATAACACATCTAACATTTCTTATAAGTTATAAAGTTTACCATCTTTGAAAACCTATCCATGACTACAAAGATAAAACTAGTCTCTGTCTTTAAAAATCTAAGAAAAATTCCATGCTCAAATCTTTCCATGATTATTGTGGCATTGGTAAAGGCGTATCAACAGTGCATTGATCTTGTTTCCTCCAACCAATTTACAAGCTCAGCATTACAAAAAGATGTTAACAACATCCCGCCTTAATTTCAGTCATAAAACCTCTCCTTCAATAGAATTGGTGTCTTGTCCCAAGCAAAATGTCACCTAATCCTCAATTATACACTTCTCTCACTAAATCTTGAAGAGAAGCTGTAAATATAGGAAAGAATCTAGAATTATATTCATCCTGTAAACAGATGTTAAGATTCTTTTTCAACACATCTTAATCTGTTTGAAGTCTTCATCATTAGCATAATCCTTCTTAATTTCGTCAAACCTTGTTATTTGTATCTCCATGTTTGTAGGTACGAGAACATTCTGACTCAATACATCAACGACTTCAGTTTCAATATTTTTTTGATGAATGAAAAATTTTATTGCAAAAAGGGAAGAGAAATCCCAAAAGAATCAAACAACAAAAAAGAACAAAGGGAGCCCAATACAGCTACACCCCCCTCCCCCACTACTGCATAGAGCTGCACCCAACTACCCCATTCCAGCCCCTACAAAGATCACCCACCTTTAAGGACCCACACCCTTTACAGTGACGAGCCCAAGATAATAACTTCTCTTTTGCTCTTTTGTACTCTTGAAAAGAAGCTTTTGTTCCTTTCCAACCAGATTGACCAGCATACCGCCATTAGAACTAGCCTTCAAATCCTATTCCCACATGCAGAAAAAGCATTCCCTTTCCAAGCTGCAAGAAGAGTCCTCAAATCCCGCAGGGGGGGACCCAGCACATACTAAAATCCCTAAGGAATCCAACCAGACCTCCCAGGAAAATGAACAATGCAAAAGAGTGTAGGACATTGATTCCCTGTCTTCCTTACGTAGGCTACAAATGTTGGTAAGGATAAGACCTTTCTTCTGCAACACATCAATAGTCGAAATCTTCCGCAAGGAGGCCACCCACATGAAAAACTGAATCTTGGGAGGAACCGGATTATACCTGATATCCTTCCACGGAACCTGGAGATCTACTATCAAGCTCCTCAAAAAACTAGGCACCAGACTTCATGCTGTATTACCCATCCGGGTTGGCAATCCAAACTCTCTTATCCTCATGGTTAGGCCTTACTTCTGTAGACTCAAGCCTCCCAAGCGTAGTTGCAATATCAGGAAGCTCCTAATTAAATGTCGGACGCCTAAAGATGGGGTGCCACACTGCTGCTCCATGAAACATTTCCAAGTAGTCAGAGACAAGAGCCTGAGGATTTGCTGCCAGCAAGAAAACCAAGGGAAACTCCCTCTTCAATGGCAGCATTCCACACCAAATATCCTCCCTAAATTTCATCTTCAAGCCTTTGCCAATCACCACCCGTGTACCTTAAAATTTTGAAAGAACCGCATAATACCTTTCCAGGGACTGGAACCATATGGACCTCTAACTGGACAAAGATCTCCATTAGCCTGCACACCATGTTGAGAAGCAATCACCTATCTCCACATGCTGTGCTTCTCGACTCCAAATCTCCACAACCATTTGCAAAGAAGTGCTCTATTCATGAGTTTCATTCTCCTGAGGCCTAAGCCTCCTTTAGACTTTGGGGTGCAAACACGATCCCAAACTACCAGGTGGAGACCCCTATCAACATTCCTACCCTTCCACAAAAAGTTCCCTTGTAGCCTCTTAATTTGATTTGCCACCTACTGCGGAATAACAAAGAGGGACATGAAATACACCGGGATGTTGGCTAAAGCCGCCTTAATCAACGTCGCCTTCCCACCCTTGGACAAATATTGGACCTTCCAACTTGCTATTTTCTTCTGACTCTGTCCACCACCGGCCCCCACGCCTTCTTGCTTTTAAAAGACGCTTCCAGAGGAAGACATAAATAAGGAATAAGAAGGTGACCAACCCTACACCCAAGATTAGTGGCCAAGAGCTCAATGTCAGGCACATTTCCTACCCCAATCATTTGGCTCTTCCCAAAATTCATTCATAGCCCTGTCTCCACATCGAAGCTCCAGAGAACACATCTTCACATCCGAATCTGTTGTTGGGAATTATTATATAGGATCAACATATCATCTGCATATTACAGGTGGCAAACTGACACCTCTACCCTTCCCACCTTGAATCCTTTGAGCAGGCCCCCTTCCATTGCCCCTAGAGTCTCAGTCACTAAGAAAAAGAGGAGGGGAGATAGAGGATCCCCTTGCCTCAAACCTCTAGAAGCCTCAAAATGGTGGGTAGGGGTCCCATTTACTAGCATCAAGAAAGAAACAAAACTAAAATACCACCACATCTAGGTCCTCCAGTGACTCCTACAGCCAAAGTTCTTCTTTTAGGATATTTCGAGTTGCCTGCTCCTCATCAGAAAGCCTCAGACATTCCTCCCTCTCATCCAGTTAACGGATTTCATCCAACAAGGAGTCTTTTCGGACTTGGACATTTCCAAACACCTCCTTATTCCAAACCCGCAACTTATCTCGTGGAAGCTTTAACTTTAGACAGAATCTCTGCGCTAGAGGACAGTCCACTGCAAAAGAGCGCCATTAGTTTACCACTAAAACTTTGAATCCCGGTTGGAGAAGCCACATAAGCTGGAAGTGGAAGGTCTTGGAACCCGATCTAATTGACCCCCCTTGTAGCACCAGGGGGAGGTGATTAGAGCTAGGTCTAGGCAACACCAAAGCTTCAATAGTCGAGAAGAGCTCCTCACAATGCATTGAAACCAAAAAACAATCCAACTTACTCATCAAGGGCCTCTCCTGAAAGCTGGAGCAAATAAAGAGAGTCCTTGAGAGGGGCACATTAAGAAGGTTGTTACACTTGGAATACTTGGTGTGATTCGATTAGGGTTTAGATGTAAGCAAGAGAGGGAGAAAGAAGAAGATGGACTCTGAAGACAAAACAGAGGAAAAACTACGGAAAGATAGAGACAAGTGGTTTAGTGAAACAAAGTTAGAGATAGGATGCTGAGAACAGGACCTCACACCCTTGCAAATAGCAATGAGAAATATTAGATTCATCAAGTAAAGGAACCGAGGAAGAGATAGACGAAGGTGGAGCAATACATGATTCAAGAGAAGGATCCAAAGAGGCCTTTTGACCAGGTGTTTGAGAATGCGGCTTATCCTTTTGTTGTTGCTTTCTTCTCCTTGAGTACACCTTCGACTCTTTCTCCCCTTTGTCACCAGCCACCACCACAATCAAAGAAGTGTGGAGGAATAGGAACAGGTTGGGGAGACCTAGAAGACATCGCTTCCCCATCAATATTTTCCCCCTGAAGAGAAGTCTGTTGCGAAAAAGAAAATGAATATCCTCAAAGAAATTGACATCCTTAGACACAGGATGCCTCCTAGTGCTAGGATGGTAGCATTTATACCCCTTTTGAGTTGTAGGATATCCAAGAAAGACACACTTTAGTGCTTTGAGTTCCAATTTATTATGATCAGATTTGGGGATATGAATAAAGCAGATACAACCAAAGGTCATAGTAGGAAGAGGAAACAGAGCCAGAAGAAGGTGAAAGAAGTTCAAGGGGAACCCGAGAGGGCATGCAATTCATTAAAAAAACCGCAGTCTGTAAAGTCTCAGACCAGAAAGTCTTTGGAACATGCATGGTAAACATGAGTGCCCCAGTGATTTCAAGCAAGTGACGATATTTTCTTTCAGCAACACCGTTTTTCTCAGGTGTCCCAGGACATGTAGTCTGGTGAGCAATACCAAACTCATCAAAAAAGGAAGAAAGGCCACCGGATAGATACTTTCCCCCATTATCGGAACAAAAGGTATGAATTTTTGCATCAAACTGTGTGGAGACCATATGAACAAATGACTTAACAGCAAAGAAGACATCACTCTTTGTTTTTAATAAATATACCCAAGTGGTTCAACTATAGTCATCAACAAATGTAACAAAGTAACAGAAACCAAACAGAGATACCGTAGGGGAAGGCCCTCAAATATCAAAATGCACAATATTAAAAGGAATCACACTTCTTTTATTACTAATGGGGTAAATAGTGCGACAATGTTTTGCAAGTTCACAATGCAACTAAGAAGAAATACAAAATAAATGAGGAAACATTTTCTTAAGTAAAACAAAGGAAAGATGGCTTAATTTGTTGTGCTAGTGCACTAAGTCTTCAATAGTGCTCTTATTCGAACTTCACGGCCAAGTAGACACTTGTTGGACTGGGGAAGCAACTGGAGATAAAGTATCCAACAATTATAAGCCATCTTTCTCAAACCCCCGGCCAATCATCCTCCTCATCTCCAAATCTTGAAAAACACAATGAGAGAGAAGAAAGGTAACACTGTAGTTAGGGGATTTTGTGATGTGACTAATAGACAAAAGATTAAGAGAAAAATTGGGAACATGAAAAACAGAAGATAAATATATGGAAGGAGTAGCAATGATGTCTCCTTTACTAGCAATGGATGAATAAGATCCATCAACAATACAAACCTTATCCCTCCCTGAATAGACATGATAAGTAGAAAATAAAGATGACATATCAGTCATGTGATGGGATGCTCCAAAAACTGACCTAAGAGGTGGAGGGAGTACAAAGAGACTCATTAAGAGTAAAGGCAGAGGTACCTGAGTGAACAAATGTGGAGGTGGAGGCTGCAGGAGGAGGATCCAAGGAGGCCACAAACCGACGAAAGGCCTCAACCTCCTCACGAGAGAAGATCCTATCCGATGTGGGAGTAGGAGCAAGAGCATTAGGAACTGATGGAGCCAAGGAAGACACTGAAGTAGCGGAATGAGCACTGGAGTAATTGCTACTAAAACATCTGATGCCTCTCCCCCGAGGTAATGAACGACCCTGGGAATCGGGATGATAACCATGAAGATCCCAACATGTATCTTTCGTGTGTTTACTATGCTTATAATTTTCACATTTCAATTTGTCACTGTCATTAGAAACACTACTAAATCTACCACCTTGACATCGGTCATTGCCCCCGTGACCACCTCACTAGGAAGAGGAAAACATTACTGATCTCCCTATCTGAGAAGATTGTGTCATTGTACATCGTCGTTTTTCTTCACGGTTGAGATAAGCATACACTTCATTTAGGGATGTGAGGGGAACTTTGCCAAGAATGTTAACTCACAATTGTTCATACTCTGGATTCAAACCAGCCAACAACTCATAAATCCGAAACTCCACATGTCGGGCTTAAGCAGTAATATCTTCAACAAGGGAGATCTCTTTATTGCAACTGAGAACACTTTGTTTCAATTTATACACCTTTATAGTATTCATTTTGGAATAGGTTTCGGCAACTGAATCCCAAATTTGCTTTGCAGTCTTAAGAAGTAAATAATGATGACTTATCTCTGGCTTCATAGAGTGTAGAAGCCAAGACATGACTGTGGCGCTCTCAATTTTTCACTTTCGATACTTCGGATCAGTAATACTTTGAATAACCATCTCATCAAGGATATATGCTTCTTTGTCCTTGCCACTAAGATAGAGAAGTGTTGACTGAGATAAGGCTAAATTGTTTGTCCCATGAAACTGTACTGTTGTAATCAACGCATTAGGGACTTTAGAAACATTGCTGTCACCATTAGTATCAACATTCCCTGAAACGTTAGAGATTTCACTTTCTTTAGACATGTTGGGAAATCAATACCTCTAACAAAACCCGACACAGTAACCCGACAAGTACTATTCCACTGACAATCACCCGAATGCAGGTCTATACAGCCTGTAGGTTTCCACCAACACACAAACACAGATCAGAAACACCTGTGATATCACGCACCCCTAGGTACAAGGCTGGACAACCTCCAACGATGGATCTGGGAACCCAAATCAGCACCAAAACACCTTCGAGAGGCCAAGCATCACATGCAACATCCTTGAGTAATCACAAAGAGAGATTAACCTAAGTTCCTACATCAGTCGTACGAAGAAAAATAATTTTCGAATTAAAAAATCACCAAAAAAAGGTGAAAACTCACATCAGGCATCAAGTATGAAGGAGAAGAACACTCACGAACACCTAAATCCTTAACCAAATCAATCCAAACCACCTTTGAATGACTCCCCACAAAAAAAAGATCCATCAACTACCAAAAAACCCCCAAAAAATTCCCCAACCTAATCGGATCTATCAATTTTTTCAAATCTGGGAATTTTTTATTTTTCCAAAAACCTGTTCGAAAAACACACTTTTGATTATCAAAAAAATCAGAAAAAATACCAAAATTCCCCATAAATCATTCTGAGCCAAAGCCCTAACTTTTTGGCTGACGTCGTATGGCACTACTAACATCAACAGTGTTCTTTGCTACTCTTTGTCGCCACTCAGTCTTGGATAAAGGCTCATTCGGCTTTGATGCCAACTTGGAATACCTGGTGCGATTCAAGTAGGGTTTAGATGTAAGCAAGAGAAGGAGAAAGAAGATGAGAGAGAGAGAGAGTAGAGAAGAATCATGCGTTAGAGAGTAATTTCCCTAGCCACACATTAAACCTTTATTATATATGGTTAACATACCATATATGTAATGTATACGGTATGTATACAATACAAGTGACATAAATAGACTTACACTTCTACAGTTACGGTCCACGAAATCACCAAAAAGTTCCATCCCCCTTGTCCTCCTCCTACCCCTATTCCTCTCATTAGAGAATAGAACCTCATTAAAGTCCCCTCCCACACACCAAGGTAAATCATACTTAGCTTTGATTAAATCCAAGTCAGCCAGGAACCCATTCAGGAGCCCCCTAATTAGTTGGCCCATATACTGCTGTAACACGCCAGTTTAAACTCTCCCCCACATGAGAAGCCGTGAGAGTAATAGAATATCTATCCACCCCCGACTCCAACTTCCTTATGCCATTGTTATCCCAAAGGAGGAGGATTCTTCTCATAACTCTAGCGACAAAAGGAAGATCCAACCCGTTCTTGCAAAGCAGCTAATTTTCGACACCACCCTCCTATCTACCACCTTTAACTTAGATTCTTGGACTAGCATAATCTTAGCCCTAGTTCTTCGTGACATATCCTTGAGGAGCCTTCTCTTGTCATCTTTATTTGAGACCCCATGCATTCCATGACATAATTCAAATATTCATCAATAACCTTTGTTGATCCCACGATCCCATGATCCTTGCTCCCTGACCCAGAAGCGTGGTACCCCTCTCCTTTATCATAAATTAGCCCCCATTCCAAATTTTTTAACTCCTTGCATTCCTTCCTTGACTGAAGCATCATACCCATCCTTGAAGCTTCTTTTCTTTCTAACTTTGCAAAGAGAGCCTAGGCCTCCTATTCAATTCCTTCAAAGGACAACCCCACCACCTTACTTACTTCCCCTCTCTTCTGCAACACCCAATCGGAAACCTTTAAGATCAATTGAATGTCCTCCTCCACTGGAATCAATGCCATCGATAGATTCCTATCATGAATTCTCTTCACCTCTTCTCCAATAAAACAAAAGAATGAGGTATTGGCCGCCCCCATAGGCCCTTTCCATCCTAAAAAAATAGTTTTTCATTCGCCCTCCTATATCTAAGTTTTTGTTTCTTCAAGAGTGTACAAACCCTTGTTTGATTCTCTATAAAGATTTCTAAAAGTCTTGAAATAACATATAAGAGGTAAACCCCATGGCCTTATAACAAACAATAAATCTAGTCATTGGATTATAGGTGCTACCCTTGCACCCCCTTAGAACCCCCCCCTCTCCGCTAGCCCTCCTTGGAACCCCCCCGCATTG
>JAOXJP010183839.1:0-12403 GCA_025762735.1 Platanus orientalis
AATCCTCAAATTCATGGAAGAATGATTGGGAGGTGGAGGATATGGGAAGAATGTTAATCCTTTTGGAAAGATATTGCCTTGAGAATTCGGATCTAGAGGATGAAAGAATTTGGTTGTTAAACAAACACAAGGGCTTCCCAATGAAATCTATGTATGAAGCGCTATGCTCGCAAGCCCTTTCGTCATTCCCCCATAATCTCATTTGGAACTCTATAATCCCTTCTAAAGTATCTTTTTTTCTTTGGGAATTATGGTGGGAGAAAGCTCCAACTATTGATAATCTAATTAGAAGAAGGATGGTGCTTCCAAATTGGTGTTGTCTATGCAAAGCAAACAAGGAAACTGTGAAGCATCTTTTCATCAATTGCTCAGTGGCCACTTCCCTCTGGAATCTCATATTCGCCAAGTTTGGGGTGGTTTGGGTGCAATCGGAGAATATGAGAAGCCTATTAAATTGTTGGCCGAATAAGATTTACTTCGGCCAAAGCCTGATCGGGGTGGAGATGTGGAAGATGATTCCGACGACGATATGCTGGTCCATTTAGGAAGAGTGGAACAGGAGAACTTTTAAAGGGGTCTCGCGCCCTCTCCAAAAGATGCTTGATGCTATTCTTTCCAGGATATTTGATTGGATGTCTTCTTTAAACATTACCGTTCCTACTTATAGTGCATAGATCTTTGATTGGGAGGCTTTTGTTGTCATCGCCTAAGGGAGTATTTTCATATTAGTCATGTTTTTGTTGGTCCTCTTCTAAGCATCTCTCATGTTGTATTGTTTTGTTTTCTCTTAATGAAATTAGCTTACCTCTTCAAATATATATATATATATATATATATAGAGCACAAGGTGATTGAAAAGATGCGGTTGGTGGGTTGGCAGAGCTTTTGCCTCTATAGAGAAAATACTACCCTCCTAAAAAGTTTTTTTGGCCAGTATTCCCATCTACTATCTCTCATTATTTGTAGTTCAAAAATTAATAGAGAAAAGTATCAAAAAATCCAAAGGTATTTTCTCTGGAAGGATTTAGAAACATCATCGAGTTCTAAACGTGTGGATTGGAAGATGGATTTCAGGACAAAAGAGTTGGGAGGATTGGGCTCAGGAATATATCGCAAATAAATCTTTGCTCTGTAAGTAGTTGTAGAGAGTTGGGAGCGAAGGAAGGAAATTTGTGGAGAAGAATTTTCATAGCCAAGTACGGATTATCTAACAAGTATGAATAGAAGTAGGACCTTCACAAAGGTTGGGGTTATGAAAAGAGATATGAACCATATGGATGATTTTCAAGGGGGATATTACTTACATGGTGGGTGATGAGAGAAAAGTGAGATTTTGTAAGGACCATGTGGTGTAAAAATCATATTTTGAAAGAGACTTTATAGATAAGTTTAGCTTAGCAATAGGTAAGGAGGCGAAGGTTGGGAACTATCTACCTAGGAATGGGAGGATACTAGCAAGGAACACAATTTTGAGGAGAGCATTGAACGATTAGGTGATCCCTCAAACCATAGATCTTCTCTGTTAGTTGAAGGGGTTGAATTTAGGGGTGGAGGGGGATGAGGATAAAAGAATTTGGAGACTGGAAGCGAATAGAACATTTTCCATAAAATCGTTGCTAGAATGTTAATTAACTTATCTCCATTGGACATTTCTTGGAAAAACATTTGGTTCCACCCAAATCTATGCAATTTTTTCATGGGCAACAATACTGGGAAAATCGTAACCATTGATAATTTGGTTGAAAGGGGATTTATTCTTTTGAACATGTGCTTTTTGTGTTATGAAGTAGAAAAAAGCATCTCCATCTCTTGATCCATTGCAATTTCTCTTTAAAAGTCTGGTAGGATGTGCTTAAAAAGTTCAAGTAGAATTGGGCAGTTCCTAACTTCCTAGGGACTTCAAAAGCCTTTTATATGAGTAGAAAACTATGGTATTTTTGAAGAGAGGATGGGTATCTTCAGCCACAGTGATTTGGTCCATATGGCTTGAAAGAAACAATAAGGTGTTCAAAAACTATCAAAACCTTCTCAAGGGCTAAAGATCTTATCCTTTTTTGGGTGTCTCATAAAATTGTACTTCTTTAAAATGAAATATGTTGTGCGTGAGTGGGAGTGGGAAATGATAATGGGGCTATGAAAGTTATTTTTTTATTTGTTGCTGTTTGTTTTGTTGTTTTGTTGTTTTGTTGTTCTGTTGTTTTGTTGTTGAGGGGTGCTTCCTTTCATGTCCCTCTTTAGTATCTTTTTCTGCGGGTTTCCCTTTTTTTTAAGCATTTCTTCATTTATTAAAAAAAAAAAACTCCAAGACATGAGATCTGTATGCTAATATAATAGAAGCACAGACAACAGTTCCCTATGATGTGAGCTTAAAACCTTGAGAGAAAGAACATTTTGTATGCACCTATTCTAAAAACATATCTATCCATCACTTCAAATCATCCATCATTTTGGCACTTAGTCCATCTAAATGGAAAGTAAAAGGAAAAACTTCAACAAGCAACAAAGATGAAAGCCATTAGAGCCTTAGTGATGCAATACAAGTAGTGGACACAAATTTCATGGAGACGTGGGACTAGAGAACATCAAGGAAGGTAGATACGTAGGAGGAGAAAATCCTTTTAAGAGATAGTTTCGCCAACACAAAAAATCATTTTATCACTTTATCATGGTGCTTGGTCGTATTAATATTATGGATAACATTCAAAGAAGACTTCCTAAGATGGCTCTTTCCCCAAATTGGTGTATTTTATGCAAGAAGGATAGTGAGTCGGTTTCCCATATTTTTATTCATTGCAGGTTCTCCAAATCTATTTGGGACCATTTTTTCTCTACCTCAGAGAGAAATCGGGTGTGGCCAAAGCACATTAAAGAGTTTGTTTGGCAATGGTATAGTGGTGGCTTCGGGGCTCGTGGGAAAGTTTTTTGGGATTGTCTTCTCCTCGGGGTAATTTGGGGTATATGGAGGGAAAGGAATTTGCGGGTGTTTGAAAACATATCTCACTCTCCTATGGAAGTAAGAGATGATGTTATTAGAGAGGTGAGATGCTGGTTTTTGGTAATGCCAGAATTCAGAGGTCTCTCTATCTCATTGTTTTTGAGAGATTGGGCTTCATCTCTAGATTGGAATCCTCCTATTAGAAGGAAAGAGGTTTTGAGTTGGATTCCTCCACCGGAAGGCTTGTTCAAATTGAACTTTGATGGTGCATCCAAGGGTAACCCAGGCCCAGCAAAGTTTGGGTGTGTTGTTCGGAATCATACTTCTGATATTATCAAAGTGTATTGTGGGTCATTAGAGATCTGTGATTCCACCAAGGCTGAAGCTTTGGCATTGCTAATGGGGCTTAAAGTATTGAAGGCTATGGAGGTCCAAAAGTGTATTGTGGAGGGTGATTCTCAAACCATTATTAGTTGGAGTTTGGGGAGGGGTGACGTTTCTTGGAAGTTGGCTCCGATAGTGTATGAAATTCATGAGTTGGCATCTTTGTTGGAGTGTTCCCTCAGCCATATTGATCGTGGCCGAAATGATCTAGCTGACCATCTAGCTAATTGGGGGGTTTATCTGGATAATTGCATTCCTAGTCTATGATCTAGGAGTTCTTGTAGGGTGTTTTTTTTTTAGCGTGTCGGGTGTGGTAGGGTTGTTGTTCTTCTATTGTTTTGTTGTGGGGTGGATCCCCCCTGGCAGCTTTGTTGTTGTATTTTAATTTGTTCTTGTTTTTTAAATAAAGCATTAATTATCCAAAAACAAAAAAGAAATTTATATGTTTAGTTTTTTGGTCTTATGGAGAAACATTTATTTTGTTTAGTGTTTTGGTGTATTAGGAAATTTCTATTTAGTTTACAAGTTATATATATATATATAATTCAATGTATGAGAAGGTTCTTCTCCCCTCCCTATTAATGAATTATTTTTTCCATTAAAAAAAAAATAACAACAACTGAGAAAATTTCCTTGAATTTTAGGATATGGTTTAGTAGTTTAAAGGATTAGGATTAGTTTTTTTTCCATGATTTTTGAATTTATCTGTATAAAAATTGTAAGGCTTATTTAATCCCAAACGAATGGATGAATGACTTCTATTGAAATAGAATAAAGAAAAGAACAGAATACTCCAACGTGTGGAGCTTTCTTTTTATCCCCAACTATTTTTTGCGTGTTTATTTTCATTTTTTGAGAAAAAAAAGTATCAAAGACCTTTGGAAGGTTGAGCCTAGTTTGTAGCTGGATTCATCAATTTCTCATCAACTTCCCTCTTCCGTTCAAACTGCAACGGGTGTTTGCATCACTTAAAGGTGCCTATATGATATGATTTGCAAATTTTGAGAATAGGTTTTATCTCATTGAATATAGTAGCCAATTGACCAGTCATCCTCTAATATTAAAAACAATAGAAATTCTTAAAAGTGGTCTACTTAAAATCAATTCCAGTAATCAAAGAAAAGCACATGTCAAAAAGCCACCTCTGTCATACAAGAGAATGGATGTCATAATAGTACATAAGTTCCTCCTATAACCATAGGGAGCAAATTCAATAGGGACCTTGGGCTACCTTGCTGAGAAGCGAGAATGCACTTCGCACGGGGTAGTGGTCATCCATAAATCCCAACGCACAGAGACCATTGTTGTTGTATGAATGCACCTTATATTCTTCAAAAACAAACAAACAGAAGAAAAAAATAATTTAACAACTTCTTCGCTGGAACATCTCAACTAAATTGCACAATCTATCATTAAATTCAACTTTGCAACACCCAATAGACCAATACAAAACAATTTAAAGACCTAAAAAAATATATTCAATTTCTCGATATCTAATCAGCAAAAAACATCCAATCTCTGTTTATGATCATACAAAACCCAAGAAGGAAAAAAAAAAAAAACCAACTTGACCTAATTCATACATCTCAAAATTCAGAATTCTTTTATAAAAACCAACTCATAATAATACATAAAAGACGCAATTCAACAAGAATAAAAAAAAACGAAAATGAAAATTTTGAAACCCTAATTGGATAATCGATAGACAAACCTTCGTGCTGGACAGATTGGCGTTGTCCCGGCGGCGTTCGTTTGGCGACGGTTCGGCCGGCGAAGACGATGAACTCCTTTACTCCCGTCCGTTGAAAGTAGCCAAAGTGGCTAACATCGGTGGCGTTCGCGAGGATGACGGGATCTGATCCGTCTGGGTTGCATTTGAGAAGGAGAAGAGCTGTGATCTTCATCTCTGCAAATCTGAATGAAACTCGTCGTCCCTCTTGAACTCTGAAGAGGAATGGGGCATTAGACCGTTTTGATCGCTTCGCAGGTTTCGATTTTATTGATTCCAGAGAGGAAGCGTTACCAGGTAGTCCCGGTGCAACAATGCTATTGTGATACGGTACTACAAGAGTATTGTATACCGGGTCTACTCTATATATATATAATCTCTAAAAATGTTTCCCCGCATTCTTTCATATCAACAAGAGAAAAGCCCCCAAGTTCAATACAATTAATCTCCCAAAAACAAAATAAATCTTTAGTTTTTTTATATATATTAGAAGCCGGTTAAGCATGATTTTCAAAGATATGATGATTTCTAGCCAACCATATAGATTAACAAATTGTCAGACACAGCATCTTCTTTTTTCTCAAAGTATTCTCCATTCTCCATCGTTGGATAAGGTCATCTATAATAAAAAATAAAAAAAATAAAAAAGATAAGATCCTCAATGCATCTAGGAAAAACCCAAGACACCCCTACCTCTCATAGAGCTTCTTCCTACACTTTCTAGACAAAAGGGCAATGGATTAACAAGTGGTTATTTGTTTTTTCATCTTTGTGACAAAGACAACATATATTGGGAAGAAACATCCCTCTCTTTTTAGAAAGTCAATGGTAGACAATTTTTTTTTGGCAACAATCCACACAAAAAATGTTACTTTAGATTGGACTTTAATCCTCCCCCCTTCAAATGGAGAACTACAAGAGCTAACCAAGAATCTTGCATCTTTGGTTAGAATCCATCTTCAGGAATCAGCCAAATCCCCCCCTAGGATAAAAATTATCCACTATCCCATGAAGGTGAATCATTTCATCAAGCTCCCAATTGTTGACGTGTTTCCTGAGATGAACAAACCAATCATGCACCAACATGATTATCCCAATAATCAGCCACCCTTGCATTCTTATTGGAAGTAGTGGAATAGATATAAAGAATCTCCTCTCTTAGTGGCCGATTAATGCACCACTTATCATTTCAAAAGTTATTATTTTGACCCGAACAAATTTTCATTCAAATAGGTTCTTTAAATTTATCCAAGAGCAGCATAATATCTTTCGAACGGCTTACCCAATGAGACAAGGACAGCATTTTCGACTCACATTCATCAGTCAAAACCATACTTGCTTACAATGACTTGCCTCCATAGACTCCTTTACTCTTCCCCGAAATGCCAAAGCCATTTAAGAGCTTTGTTAACCTCAGTTATCCTCCTTATCCCAAGACCTCCTTGTCCTTTTGGCTTGCAAATTTCCTCTCAAGAGACCAAGTGGGAACCCACTTCTTCCCTTTCTTTGCAACAGAGAAAATTCATTTGGCATTTCTCAATGGAATTAGCAATAGAGAAGGGAACTACAAACAAAGGAAGTATGTGGGCAAACTAGCAAGGATTGATTTTATCAAAGTAACCCTTACCCTTTTTGAGAGGTACATACATTTCCACCCAGCAAGCCTTTTGCGGATTTTATCCATAACCTGATTCAAAGAGGTCTTATTTTTAAATGAGGCCCCTAATGGTAGGCCCAGATAAAAAGAAAGAAGGGATCCTATCTTGCAACTAAGGACTTCAGCATATCTCCTTACGTTCTCCACTTGGCCCATCCCATAAATATAGCTTTTAGTGAGATTGACCTTCAAGCAAGAGACAACTTTGAAACACCTAATTACACATCATAAATACTTTAGTTGCCTTACTGAATTGTGATACATGATAATGATATCATTTGCAAACTGAATGTGAGATACAACCATTCCATTCTCTCTAACTTGAAAACCCTCCAAAAGATCCCCTTGAAAAGCCTTTGATAATAAAACCCCAAATACCTCAACAACCACCAAGAATAAAAAAGGGGATAAAGGGATCCCCTCGCCCTAAGCCTCTCGAGCCAAAAAAATATTTTGTCGATGAGCTATTGAAGAGAATAGAAAAAGATATTGTCTCATAACATTTATTCATCCATTGTTTCCGTCAAATGTCGAATCCCATTCTTCTCAACATGTAGTCTGAAAAGTCATAATTTACTCTATCATAGGCTTTCTCAAGATCCAATTTTCAAAGAATTTTTTAATCCCCTTCTTTTACAACAACATCAATACATTCATTGGTGATCAACACCCCATCTATACATTGCCGACCATTAATTAAAGCGCTTTGATTCACCGAAATCACAGAAATCAACACTTCCTAATGCTTCCTCTGGAATCAATAAAATCAACTAGGGCTGTCAATTATCCGTTTACTATCCATATTCGATTCGTATTCGATCCATTAAAATTCGATTAAGATGTATTTATATCCGATTTGATTATTGTCATTGAATTAATACATAATTAATATTTATGTTATAATATTGGAGGACATGGTACGTAGAATTCAACGTTTGAATACTAGAACCTTAACCAATTTCTCATCACCCATTTCCAATTTAAATGAAAGAAAGATACCAGTAGCCAGTTCCCCATTCTCTTGTTGATCTATCAATCGTCTTATATCTCTATAATTCCTAGATCCTTGTTGTTTTCATAAATATCTTCAAAATATTCAAATTTAATCTAGTCGATTAAATAAACAAATACAAATAAAGATATGCCTATATCCAATTGGTATTTGACCGTTGACAGCCCTATGTAACAATACTTATTGAGTTAGGCTAGTACTGGTTCTACACTAAGCAAATAATGCATGGGCTAATTAATCTAAACTGTCCAAGTGGTTGGGCCCATGATTTGATGGCTGATGAGTTTACTTTTTCGTTAGATTCCTTCTCTTGCATATCTAGCCGTCCATTGGTTGGAATTGGGTTCTTCGAATTTTGTTGACGTTTGGACCAACAATTTGTCCATTTGATGCGAGCTACATATTGCTTACAAAAGAAAATCATTTGCCGTACGGTGTGGGGTAGGTTGATGGGCTTTAGGGTTGTGGGCTTCTACTCATGTAGGCCGAAACAACTAATGGGGACAACCGGGTCTGAGCTTGGCACCTTGTAGCAATGCTTTCAAACCCAAAATGGCCTAATTGGTTAGACCCATTGCCTCAGGACCAAGCCAACTTGTAACAATGCCTTTGGAAGAAAATCTTCTGTGACCAATGTATGACTACACCACGAGTTGACATGTGGTGTGTATAATAGGGTTTAAAATATAAAATAGGTGTTCGATTCAAAATGTAGATACCCAAAATCTCACTTTGCACCACATGGTCCTTCCAAAATCCATATGAGAATTCAGACACCTCTTTTGTTGTAGGGAAATGGACGGTCGAACTGAATCTCACTTTTGAAAAGATTCTGGAGCTGAAGGATGTCCTCCGTGTACCTGATGTGTAGTGTAACTTAATTAGTCTCTGGAGCACTACTCAATAAGGCATACCTAAAGCTCACATTCAAGTCTGATAAACTTATAATGACAAAGAATGAAGTCTTTGTCGGGAAAGGTTATTGTAATGAGGGCTTTTTGTATTGAATATTTTAGAATTAATAAAGAAAGTTGTATCTTCTTCTGTTTACCTTGTTGACTCTTTGAGTATGTGGCATGCTAGGTTAGGACATGTAAGAATGTCCGATGTAAAGAAGATGAAACAGTTAGGTTTAATTTCAAATCTAGATGATGATGAAATATAGAAGTGACAAATTTGTGTAGAATTAAAACGCACTAAAAAGAAATCTAAACTAATAAAAAGAGAAACTCAATTACTTGAACTTATACATAATGATTTAGAAATTTTGAAAAATCATGAAACAAGAAAAGAGAAAATGTTTTGCATAACCTTTATAAATGACTATTCACACTTCACTACTCTTTATTTGCTAAGAAATAAAGATGAAACTAAGGAAATGTTTATAAAATACAAAGTAGAAGTAAAAAACCAATATGGAAGAAAGTTAAAAGACTTAGAATTGATAAAGGTGAATAATATGACTCTAACTTATTCAAGGGTTACAATGAGTTGCATGACATTATCCATGAAACAACTACACCATATACACCAGAATTAAATGATGTAGCATAATATAAAAACAGGACACTAAAGGAAATCATGAATGTCATGCTTATTAGTTCAAGACTACTATCACTGAACATGTGGGGTGAAGCGATCCTGTATGCCTATCATATTCAAAATAGAATACCTTATAAGAAGACATGACGGACACCATATGAGTTATAGAAAGGGTATAAGGCTAATTTTAAATACTTGAAAATGTGGAGGTGTTTGACTAAAGTAGGATTGCCAAATCCTAAGAAGAGAAAACTAGGACCAAAAACCAATATGTCTTTATAGGTTATGTACATAACAGTGCAACCTATAGGTTTTTGGCAATTAGGACAGAAAACAATATTTTAGAACCAAATATAATAATAGAATTAAAAGATGTAGAATTCATTGAAAACATATTTCTAATGAAAAATAGAACTCTTAATTATAAAATTAGAGAAATTATACTCATAAAATGTTAGGAAAAAATGAATTAGAACCTAAAAGAAGCAAAAGAATAAAGAAAGCGACAAATTTGGGTGATGATTTTGTTACCTATCTATTAAAACATGAAGTATTTCCATATAAATACATTTTCATTTGGTGGATGGAGATCATTAACCTATAAATAAGTTATAACCTCATCAGATGTTGCTTTCAGAACAAAAGCTATAAACAATGAGATAGGGTTTATACTAGCGAACCGCACTTAAAAACTTGTGGATTTTCCTTCAGCCACTAATTAAGGTTGTAAAAAGTAAGTGGATATTCAAGAAGAAATTGAAACCTAATGAGGCTATAGATAATTTAAGACAAGATTAATAGCTTTAAGTAACAGATAAAAAAGGGCATACACTATATTGATACCTATGCTCTTATTATTAGGATAACAACCATTACGACATTAATAGTTATAAATTTAATCTATAAATTGGTTGTGCACCAAATGGATGTAAAAAAATGCATTCTTAAATGGTGATTCAAATAAAGAAATCTATACGACACAGCCTAAAGGATTTGGTCCAAGGGTAAAAACATAAAGTTTGTAAGCTTGTTAAATCAATCTATGGATTGAAGCAAGCACCAAAACATTGACATTAAAAATTTGATAAAACTATTATCAAAAATGTATACATTATTAATTATTCAAATAGATGTGTATATAACAAGTTTTTTTGGAAAAACTAGCATAATAATCTATTTGTATGTCGATGACATGTTGAGCATGATATAAATTCAGAAGTGGTTAAAGATATAAAAAAAATTTAGGATCTAAGTTTGATATGAAAGACCTAGGAGAAGCAGATGTAATTCGATTAATTAAAATCTACAGAACAAGTGAATGGTTGATGTTGAACCAATAACACTATGTAAAAAACATATTAAAGAGGTTTAACCATTTTAATGAAAAACCTGTGCAAACACCTCATGATAGTTGTGTACACTTAAAGAAAAACAAAGGTCAACCATTTGCGCAGAAGGAATATACAAATTAATTAGATGTTTAACTTACTTAACTAACAACACTAGACCAGACATAGCGTATGTGGCAGGGAGACTAAATAGGTACACCTATAACCCTAATGAAAAACACTAGACTATTTATAAAGCGAGTTCTAAAGTACTTAAGGGGTATTATTGATTTAACATTGTTGTATAATGGTGTTCCACCAGTACTTGAAGAGTATTGTGATGTTAACTAGATTTTAGACTCTGAAGATATGAGATCCATTAGTGGTTTTGTTTTTATATTAGGAGGTGATGCAATTTCGTAGAAATCGATCTAGCAAACATGCAAAGCTATGTTGACCATGAAAGTAGAATTTATTGCTTTAGAGAAGATAGGTAGTGAAGCCGAATGACTTTGAAATTTACTAACAGATGTTCCCTTATAGACTAAACTAGTACCATCAATGTCTTTACACTATGGCAACCAAGTTATGATTTCTCGAGCAAATAACAAAAGCTATAATAGGAAAAACAAACATATACACTTAAAACATAATGTGGTAAAACAACCAGTTAGTAATGAGGTTATATCCCTAGATTATGTAAGGTCAGAGAAGAATTTAGTAGATCTTATGACTAAACCACTAACAAGAGGGTTAGTGATAAAAATATCAAGGAGAATGTGGCTTAAACCTAAATCATGAGTCAATAGTGATGGCAACCCAACCTATGTGATTGGTGATCATATGAAATTAGTTTATATGGGTAAAAACAAGTCACTTGGCAACTTGAGTGGCACTATCATTTGTGTTTATCCCTATGGTATAGATAGTGCATACTGTAATGTAATAATGATGATCTATGATGCATTTTAGTCACGGGCTACATTGCTAAAAATAGAAAATACTACTAAATCTTTTTATGACTTCTATTGTTTATGAAAACCCCATTTACTATTAAATTTCTAAATAACATCATTTAGTTCATTGAGATTTAGTGACAAGGCTAAGTTATACCATGAATGTACTATTGATAATTTTGTTGGATTCTAGTATGAATCTTAGATGTCACAAATCACTTGCAAGAGCTACCGAGCTCATAAACTCATTCACATAATATGGGATGATTTTAGGATTTTAGGGATTGAGCTATCAGACCTTACATTCTTAGGCTACCTACATATCCATTTAAAAGGGAATCAAACTATTTGTAGTTTTACTAGACTAATTCGAGGCATGAAGATGTTGTTATTTTGTTTCTTAAGGATAGTCGAGGCCTCCCACTTTATGTGCAAGGGACCGTGGGCCAAGCTACCCTGAGAGACAACTAAGCTCGGACCAAGTCTTATCTCTGAATGAGGTGCACTCCCTAGAGAAACCATCTAGAGAAACCATGATACTTCTCATACAAACTTATTGTCCTTTACAATCAGGTGCCTAAAAACAAGTAACAAAACTAGTTCAAATTTTATGAAAATTTTGGCAAAGTTTTCCCTTAGAAATGTGAAAATCATATGTCAAAACCGAATCACGAAAACAAGATTAACACCTTAAACTTAGTGTTTATTCTCAAGTTGATCCCTCTAACATGGGCAACAAATCAAAGTACTTACAGACCCTAGGTCCAAGAATAGAGAGAGAGAGAGAGAGAGAGAGAGAGAGAGAGAGAGAGAGAGGTGTGGGTGACAGTGTGGCAAATATCCCCCATGGCGCTCTGGCT
>JAOXJP010183850.1:0-12402 GCA_025762735.1 Platanus orientalis
GTGGTAGAGGCTTCTAGCACAAAATTGATTTGAGATATTCATTGGAAATGCTTAAACTTTACAATTGTTTTCATCTAGGTTCTTAGATTTAACTCGAAAATTAGTTTCCATTGATTTTCAAAGGTTGAATTTTTACTAGTTTTCAAGTTGTTGGTCTGAAATCAATCTATTGTTTGAGTCTAAAGGGAAAGATATTTTTATTTAAAAGATTTTAAGTGATGTTTTAAGATCTATAATATTATTTTAACCTATGTTTAAGTAGCCATAAAATTCTATTAAAAGAATTGGAAAGAAAATTCTATGAAAATGGAGATAATGTCTCAGATGTTAAGATTAATTTTGTTGCATTGAAATTCTTAGAAATCCTATAGATTGGACAAACACTCTTTGTTTTAAAATTTCTTAAGAAATATCTTCTTTATTAAGCTTATGTATGGTATCATTGAAATGGCTAACTATTAAGTACACAGAACTTTATATTGTTAAACCTGAAGGCATGTAAGATTATATTATTTTTCATAATAGCCTATGAAATTATAAAGGTATAAAATCTGAAATTGTAAGGATGAAAAGAGATGGTAAAAGAAGAATGAAAAGCATTGAAAATCTGTAAAAACTATTGAATGAGGCCACCTTGCTATTAAGGGGATAGATTGACGGGGCCCTCTTGTCGGGTTAAAATAGGTAAGGACTGTATCTAACCCTTTAGTCGTTTTTGGTTAATAAATGGCTATCGACTTTGGGATCGTACAATGACAGTATCGAACTCTTCGGTCATTGCGAGTTTTGGTCAGTGACTATCCGCTTTGGGATTATACGATGATTGTATCGAACTCTTCAGTCATTGCGAATTTTTGTCAGTGACTATCCGCTTTAGGATTATATAACGACTGTATTGATTTGACCTCTTAATGAAAGATTGAATCGAAAAAATAAAATATTGTACTGTACTGTAAAGGAAAGACAAAATCCAAAGAGATAATGCAAAATATTGACTATTAGAGCATTGAAATTATTAAACACATGATAAGACATTAAAAGATAAAGACATATAACTGTCAAGAAATGAAAAACAAAGATTGTTAATATGATAGGACTATTATAAATTGTTAAGGAAACTGTAAATGATGATAAATGAATGGTTTTAATTGTTGGAAAGCTATTGAACTATTTTACAGGTAAAATACAAGTAAAGGTATAATGTATTTATCATTATTTTATATATCGACATATTTGTGTTTTGTCTTGACCATATTTCTGTATTATTTAGTTTGTCCTTTTACTTTACTGAGTTGTAAACTCACAAAAAAAAAAAAAAATGTAGATGATGAGGACCGTAATGAGTAAATTGAGCTGGATAAAGGATGTTAAGCGAGACTAGAGACTTAGTTGTTTATTTATGTTTTCAGCTTTAATTTCCAAGGAGATGTAATAAGATTTGATATTTAGTTACTGTTGGGATAACCATAGTATTGTGGAGATTTATATTCAAATTATGTTAATGATTTCGTTGCAAAAGGTTAAAGAGGTAATTGATTCCACTGCAAAAGGTTAAATAGGTAATTGATTCCGCTGCAATTGAGAAAGATAATTATGAAAAGATAAAAGAAAAGTTGAGGTCTTATTGTATGACACTTAGCAGGTAGTGACACTTGTTACAGTGTACGTTCAGAAAACTAGACCATGTGATCTTGGTTTCGGGGCGTTACATTCATATTTAAAATCTCTGCAGAAAATTTATTTTCTTCTCTTTAAATCATCTTCTTTTACATTCTTTCATAATCCTTTTGATTCCTATATATCACACATCCTATTCTCCATTCTTTTTCCCATTTGTTCTTACCCCTTTTTGCTAGTTTCTTAAATTCTGGAAAATTTATAACAAACAACCTTTTTTCTAATTATTTCTTCAAATATTCATAAAAACCTAATTCCTTCTAGGTTTATTCATTGCATACCCTAACACACCCATCTACATCAAAAGCCACAATTTCAAACCCTAATTATGCAGCATGGAGAAGAGAACCCTTCTCAAACATCAAACCATGGATGCCACAAGGTAGACCATGGGTGTCGCAAGATAAGAACTTATCTAGTATGAATTTTTCTTAAACTAAACCATGCAAATCAAGGGAGATTTCAAAAAATAAAAGATGGAGAAAGGGAGAAAATGGAGAAGAACTAAAGAGAAAAGAGAATAAAAGATAGATATCTCTTGGAAGAAATTCTTAACTTCCTCCTAAGCAATTTCACTTAGGTTTTAAGATAGAGGAGATCTTAAGGAGCAAACCATCCCAGACGTGTAAGCATAAGTTTAAGCAAAAAATTCTTCATAATTCCTTCAGTAATTTTATTAAAAAAAAAAAAAAAGTTGACTCTTATATAGAAGAGTCCCTAGGGTTAGAACCCTTCTTATAATCACAACCCTTAAATAAAAACTAATCTAAAGGCCCATAAACACTAGTTGGTCGTCCATAATTGAATAAAACAGTAAATAAAAGAATATTAAAGGCTTTAAACACACAAAATAGTCTCTAAACTCATACAAGTATGTTCCCAAATGTCATAAAAGTAAACATGATCTCCATATGGGCCCCATAAGTGCCAAAAATGGAAAGTATTTGAATCTGCCCCAAATTTGTTCCGAATCGAAACAAACTTCTTCTTTTTTGATGCATCCCTTATATATGTCCATAGTCTTCACGTGTGGACCCTACTAACCCCATGTGTGGGTCCCACCTAGGCCTACATGTCTTCATCAAACCCTCCTTGTTCGGAAAAACTCAAACTTGAGTTTTATAAAGGGAGATAATCAATAATCTTGGAAAACCCGCACCAACCAACCACGATCCATACCCACCAACTATCAAGTTGTGGTGTAAATCTATCCGTTTGTAGACATCTTATGTGAAAAAGATACCAGAATAGACAATTGTCTCCTGAAATGCAACCGATAATGGATAAACCTCGTAGTACTCATCCTATTGGATATACTGGAGTGACAATCTCAGAGAACATCATAGATTCATTAACACGTGCACCTGTTGAAATGGGGGGAAGAACACTTTGAGCTGGAGCTGGAATCTCATCAGGTAGCTAGTCACAAACTGGGGCAGCAAGAGAGCACTCATCGGTATTCATAACTGACTCATCAAATGGATCATCAATAACCACCTTAGACTCTTCCACACTATTGTCTTCATCTGTGGCCTGGACTTCATTTTCCTAAACTTCCATCTTAGACTGTTCTTCCACAACTTGTAGCTCATCATCATGTAATAGAAGCTCAGACTTGGAATTAGTAACCCATTCACCCTCATTTTGAAGATAAATTTAGAGCTCAACAAGTGAGTTTTGTATCCTCTTTGAGCCTTCTTGGAATTTGTCACATGCAAAAGAGAATCTTTTTGTTTTTCTTGTAATATCACCAGGCACCTTCTTACCTAACAAATCTGAAAGAAGTCCCACATTAAATGGCCTGACTTGGAATTGATAATAGATCCCACCATTACAAACTGTAGAGTATTAGATATCTTATAAAATTTAGCTTTCTTCTCATCCAACCATGATTTACCTAAAATTAGTGGATGATCCGTGGAAAGACTTTTATCAAAGAAACACTTGGCAGCACCAATAAACTCTCCACACTCAAACTGGACAATAAAGTAGTCATCTTTATAAAAACAAGATGATCTAGCCTCTGGATGTAAGGATAACCTCGTAGCAAAACCAGGAGATATGTAGTTGTCCTCGTATCGATTACTAAATATGACCCTAATATACTTTCTAGGAGGGAAATCAAAAGGATGCTCAACTGTAAATCCCATGAAGTTTTAACTAACTAGATGATCAAGGCTAGTCAGCAAGCATTAATAAGCACATGAATCTGTCCAGCAGTACACTCCCATTATGCAGTCCATACACATCACTAGAAATCCACTTGAAGCAACACTAAACAGTAAGTCAGAGATAGCGGCGTACTCAAGCAGCAAAGCAAGGGTACATTATTTTGTAAAGAAGCCCACCATTCAATGCAAATCTACTGAATCATGCATTCTCCAAACAGAAACACATGTGTTTCAGCTAGTAATTTGATTGTGATCCCTTTGCAAATAGCATCTAGGCTGATGCTGCAACTCTCTTAATGTGGTACTTCTGTGATCAATGGCTTAACAGGGTGTTGTTGTATGAGCAGAAGAAGTATGTCCTCTTGCAGAAGAGTGGATTCGAGCAGCCAAGTCTGAACTCCAATTGATTGTGTTCAACAGTACTTTAAATCAGCAGATTTTATGAGTAGATTCTCCTTTGTTTAATCAACCAGCAGCACACTGAGGCTCCAGAACATTACTTAAATCAAACCACTACCATCAATAGATTCAGCCAGAGTGCATGTAATCGAGTGCTCAATCCCTAACCAATAGGTTCCAATCAATCAGCCACAAGCAGCCAATAAAGATTCCAAATCAGCAACAGTGATATATTTCTTCAACCAACTCTTTTCTTCAGATCTGCAAAATTGGACAGCTTGTACAACTACAAGGGTTGAAGTGAACAGCCAGGGAAAACTTGCATAGCAGTAATTATTAATTGTTTAGCCTGTTAATCAATGGACTCTAATTGAACCACAGCCAGTAATTCATGAAAATTCCATTTCAGCAGCAATTAGTACAAAAACTTCTAAATCAGCAAGTATTCATAAATTGTTTCTAAAACTTTTTGAGGATATCAAATCCACACACTCAAATCATCACAAGGCATCAGTCCTAGGATATCCATTTGAACCAGCATGACATGGGTGTATAAAGGCTGATTTTATAAACTAACTCATAGGAATGGCCAGAAAAAAAAAACTGGTTGTATGCATGTGGTATAGGGTGGGTGTCCAATGTTCCTCAAAACCCAATGATAAAGGCCTTATTGCTGTATGAAGGAACCCACTTCGATAGCTTCAAATCCCATGTAATCAGTCCTCAATGCTTCCAAGGACTCCAACTAAATGGAATTAGTTGGAACCTAGCTCTGATACCAAATTTGATGCAGCATGGGGAAGAGAACCCTTTTCAAACATCAAACCATGGGTGCCGCAAGGTAGACCATAGGTGCCGCAAGATAAGAACTTGTCTAGTATGAATTGTTCTTAAACTAAACCATGCGGATCAAGGGAGATTTTAAAAAATAAAAGATGGGGAAGGGAGAAAATGGAGAAGAATTAAAGAGAAAAGAAAAAAAAAGATAGATACCTCTTGGAAGAAATTCTCAATTTCCTCCTAAGCAATCCCACTTAGGTTCTAAGATAGAGGAGATCTTAGAGAGCAAACCATCCCAGATGTGTGAGCATAAGCTTGAGCAGAAAATTCTTCATAATTCCTTCATTTATTTCATAAAAAAAAAAGTAGGCTCTTATATAGAAGAGTCCCTAGGGTTAGAACCCTTATTACAATCACAACCCTTAAATAAAGACTAATCAAAAGGCCCATAAACACCGGCTAGTCGTCCAGCCTAGTAAAACCCCAAAAAACCCTTTCAAAATGATTCCCCTTTATGCCCAAAAAACAAAAATAAAAATATCCAATGGGTCCCAACTCTTTATAATTAATAAAACAGTAAATAAAAGAGTATTAGAGACTTTAAACACACATAATAGCCTCTAAACTCATACAAGTATGTCCCCAAATGTCCTAAAAGTAAACATGATTTCCATGTGGGCCCCACAAGTGCCAACAATGGAAAGTATTTGAATTTGCCCCAAATTTGTCCCAAATAGAAACAAACTTCTTCTCTTTTGATGTACCCCTTGTATATATCCATAGTCTTCATGTGTGGATCATACTAACCCCATGTGTGGGTCCCACCTACGCCTACATGTTCTCATCACCTAATTTTTAGGTTTTCTTGAAGTTGTCACATTTCTTGAACCCTGAACTCAACTTTCTTGAAATTTTAGCACCTTTTAATCTTTTACATTCTTTTCTTGATTTCTATTCAATTTTCTTAGATTTCTTCCTTCCCTTTGATAACCCAATCCTTCTAAAATTAGTTTATTGGATTCTTGATTAATTTCTTATGGTTTCTTGAATACTTTCTATAAATTTTCAGCATTCCTTACCTTTCAAGAATCCTTCTTCTAGCTTTCTTTTAATTGATTAAGTGTAGGAATATTAATTTCCACAATATCCTACATCAATAGGCCATCATCCACTAGAGTTCACCAAGAGGATATAAGAAATATTATAATAGAATGAGTGGCTGACCTGCTGCCCAAGAGACAAGACAACATAAGGATCACTTGACCGCATGTCTCTGACAGCCAAATTTGTGCCTTTTAACACTTTGACCTTCAGTAATCCAATAAATTCCACCATGCCTTCCTGCTATCAGTTTCAAAATGATAAGAAAAGTGATGACAATACACTTAATAGCCAGTTGAACCCATCTTTGTTTATTACTGAGTTACTTAACTGAGAAGTGAACACTGAAAAACATTGCAAATAATTTAGAAGTACCAAATGATACAATACTATGGGATATCGTAGCAGTAAAATTGCACGTCAAAAAGAGGCCATCATCCATACCTTTCAATACGAAGAAAGGAATGTAATCCCCCCCCCCCTCCCCCCTTCCTCTTCCCTCTTCTCTTGATCTTGAATTCCCTAGTGCATCTGGGTAAGGGAACAAATTGTTTTAAGGGACTGTTTATGAGGTCTTCCAGGTTTAAATCCACAAATTCACCACATATGGTGAACCAACTTGTGGATTGCAAGGTCACATTAGCTTATGTCCCTCTTATAAAATACACCAAGAACATGGAATTTGTTAACCAAATAATTGATAAACCAATCAACCACAAACCAAACCATGATCTAGTTTAAAGGATTCAGTGTACAGCAATGAAAAATTCAATGGATGATCCAGAAAAATGTGTTAGGCTGGATAATTAAGATAATTCTGACCAGTTCAACTTTGGCCTAGATCTCCTGTAGGATGCTTGGTCCTGCATATACTTCATACCATTTGTAAAGCCCATGTATAGAAAAAGGTTTCTTTTCTTCAAGCCATTACATTCTGATCAAAGTCACCCTATATCGTCATATAAAATTTGGAAAGCAATTAATGCAAGCAGGAGCAATAATGATGTTGACACATCAACTTCTTTCTTACAACCAGTACTGTTCTATATGAATCCAGAATTGGATGGATGATACTACATGGCCATGAACTCCTCAAGTTTGTTTAACTGATTACAGATATAGAGACAACACATCAATACTATTAAGGCAGTTATTAGTTTTCCCTAATTTCATCATGGTCTTTTCTAGTTTTATCTAAATGTTAACTTCTTCAACAGAAACAGTTCACATCATATACACAATATGTACCCGAAATTCATTCTAACCAGTGTCACATATAGCAGCTTGGCTTCTGTGTGCACAGAATCCATGCACAATGTGTGTGCAGGGACCTGGCAGTGCTTGCATCAGCACCAAAAAGTGATTTACACTTTTTGCAACACATGCTTATCACTTTTCGGTGCTGATCCAAGCACTCCCAAGTCCCTGCACATGCATTGTGCACGGATTTTGTGTGCACAGAAGCCAAGGGGCACATATAGGGGTGGCTGCTATATGCTGGGATGCTCATCCTGTAATCCTTGGAAGAAGCAATAAAAAAACAGAAGTACGAGAAGTACTAAATATTTACCGTTTTCGTGGATGAGTTTGAACTTCGAAAGCTGTCCGTAATCTTTCCCGAAACACTAGATTGGTCAGAGCTCTTTCCAGAAGGAAACGAGACAATCCGTAAGCTGGGTTTCAAAAATTCCTGAAGCTCATATTTAGACCTTCATAACAAAGCAGTTGAAATTACATGAGTAATACTTTAACCTTAATAATCAGTTTATGTTGGCTGCCATGCATTGATCCCAATTGTTTAATTGGCCACAGCCCAGGGGACAAAAGTTTGGATGTCTAAAGAAGGTTCTATAATGGTTGGTGAGGCCAATATATTGTACAGTTAGGATAGTCTGACTACTAGGACTCTTGGATCGGTACCCACTCAAGTGAAAACATACCAATTAAGCAGTCTAGATCAATGCAGAATAAGACATGCATAGTATAGCCATGAAGAACAAACTTTGAATGTTTTCCCGCGTGTGTGCGCACACACACACACACAAATATAGCCATGAAGGACAAAACTTTTATGTCTTTCCAACACAAAACCTTTTAGTAACAAATTTTATTGAACAAAAATTGAAGAAAAGAATATTACAAGGAGCGCCAAGTTATAGAGATGCTTTATATATAATATTGGTTAAAACCCACACACCTGATGAATTGCATACGTTCCTCATGACTAGAATCTGGTCCAGGCTTTGAGAATCCTTTGGGAAGAAAAGCCTCATAGATTGCATTAGCAGAAGAATTTCCGCCAACCTCAATCATGGAGTCAACTTCATCATCTGACCAATCATCCAATGTCACAGATAAAACCTGAACAACGGTAAAATAAGAATGTTAAGACAATTTTCTGTGTTCAAGGTATTGCCATACACAATGAAATTTTGAGCAGCTAAAATAATAGTTCAGAATCTCAACAAATCAGGATTAAAGATTTGAATTTTGAGGGAAAACCCGTAAAGTAAGTGAGGAAAAATTCGATCGAATTCCCAAATACATCACAATAACTCAAAGAGGAAATGTAAGAGGAATCAAAGTTTACAAGTTCTGTAGATGATAGGACTAAGACTTGAGGGTTATTAATTGAAACTCTGGCCAGAAACAACATGGACCTACATGTGAAACCCTTACAAAGGGCAGAACCCATCATTAAATTAGTTCAACCTACATAGTCTCTTAAGAAAATTAAAAAATAAAATTCAACCAGCCTATATGATCAAAATTATCATTAATCTCAACTTTCCTAAGGACTGTTCCCCTTCTTTTCCAGTTATCCAAAAGAATGAGATAGACCGAAAGTTTGTATTGATTGGGTCAAGCTGACTTTCTACTAAATAAAATCCTACGTGAGATCAATCAATGTTGAATCTGCCTCTTGCAATTATGTTATGTTATGTCTATGTTATTTATATTGTGCAAATGATACTTAGATCTTTCCATCAAATATATAATTGCAGAGAAGAAATGAAGATCCCATTAAAAATCCAAGCAACAGTATTGGAGTGAGATAAACCTCATAAAAGCTACCTTTGAAATGTGTGTACCAAGACTTCTGTGCACACCACAGCATTTTAAGCATATAAATACTCCAATATTTGCTGACCTGAAGAAGCATTGGTAAAATCATTCCCAGAAAGATAATCTTATTGTATTAAAACTGCCTGGCACAATGGCATTCCATCAGAAGAAAATAAAACAAGAGCCTAGAAGACTTTTACAGATCTACTCAAGCACATAAAGTTAATATTAAATTATGAAAACTTTTCAGAGGATATGCCAAACTAGGAAAAGAAAAAGAACAGATAGTAAATTATGACATCTCACAGTGTTCAACAACAACAAACCCTAAGATATGTTGCTTTTCAATCTTAGATCCCCTTGGCTTCTGTGTGCACAGAACCCGTGCACAATGCACGTATAGGGACTTGACAAGGTTTGCGTCAGCACCGAAAAGTGATAAGCACGTGCCCCAAAAAATGTAAATCACTTTTCGGTTCTGATGCAAGCCTCGCCAGGTCCCGTACACACATTGTGCATGGATTCTGTGCACACAGAAGCCAAGCCGATCTTAGATGCACTCTTCCCATTATACCTCTCCTGCTTCAACATCTTGCTCCTGCTCCAAACCTCCAGTCACTCCCATAACCAGCTACTACTATCATAACTCCATCAAGACTACCAATGAAGATGCCAGCCTGCTAAGTTGGTAAAGTCTGTGGGTGTCGTACCATAGACCTGGGTTCAAAACCCGTCTTCACCTACTAATAAATTAACTACTAACATTTACCTATAAAAAAAAAAGACTACCAATACACTACTAGTACCATGATGTTTACATTGTGGCAAAATCAATCCTTTTTCTTTCAATCTGAACCTGTTTCCATTATTTCTGAACACCAAAAACCCTCTATACTTTAGCCTATTGAACCCAAATTGATTGCTGATTGATTAATTTTCTATTGCTGAATCTATTTCATCCTAAATCAAGATGGTTCAACAGCAGAAAGTTCACATAATAAATTTGCACAAACATGGATGACATCTCCAATACACTCTCCTCAAACATATCTTTTATGTTTTGTCATTAACAAAGATCAAATCTTCACTTTAGCATTTCAATACCATGCACCCAACCAAACCATATCCACAAAATATGAGGACAGAAGAAAAAACAAATGAACCAGCGTGGAAATCAGGATAGTTTCACTTCCATTAGAAGCATGTCATACACCTGACCCATTGTCCCATGATCTTTGACAGACCAGTGTCTGCATCTTATGTCCAAGATAATCAGGGTTATAATACATAGATATTCCTCTGAATGCATTATCTCAATCACCATGTGAAATAATAAATAAAAACGTACCAATAGTTGCATAGGGTGTATTGCAGATTCACTGGAGTAACAGTTTTTATATGTTTATGTGTTTGGTTCATGTGCACCTGTATGTCATATGGGCATGCTGGAGAATAGAAACACAGCATTTAAAAGAAACAATAGCACTTTTTTTTTAATCAGTAAAAGCAAACAACAACACTTAATACATCATTGGTGTATGATCTCTACACAAAAACAGTACAACAAAATTTTCATGAAGCTGATGAGTTGGTTGGATGGAACTGTAAGGAGTTGGTTCCAGGAAACCCTGAGTTTCTCAGATGGAGGCCAGATATTCTTGCCTTGCACTATACGAGTTTGTTCAAAAAGCGATGGATAAAGGTGTGGGGTCTGCCATTTCATCTCTGGACGATGGAGGTGTTCTCGGCAATTGGGAAGATTTGTGGGGGTCTCTGCTCAATGGATGCTCAGTCTTCTTCCTGTGAAGAATTAAGGTGGGTTAGGTTGGAGTTGATGGAAGGTGATTTACGGAATATCCCTCATCTCTTGGCGGTGACTGATCGTGGCATGTACTTCCCAGCGACTATCACCATTGATGGCGAATTTTCAGTGTCGGATTGTAGTGAGACTTCTGATCACGGGAGTTCTGGGGTGGAGGGTGATGTTGTCTCTAAGCCTCGGCAGGAACCGTCGCTGGAGTTGGAGGGAAATGGGTATTTGGAATCTTTTTCGAATTCAAATTCAAATTCGAACATGCCATCAGCTTTGATTTGGGAGTCTGGTTTGGTGCCAGATGCGCAGCGTTTGGTTAGGCAAGATGGTCGCCAATCTGTTGCTCGAGATTTGACCGGCAATAATGGGAAGGGGGCAATGATGGAGCAGGGGAAGGAGGGGGATGCATATCGGGCAAGGAATGTCAATAAAGGCAAGGATGTCTATCAAGATGTGGACCCCTTGCATGGGTGGCAATCAGTGTTTCCGCCATGTCCCAGGTTGGGGAGTGGAAATAGCGGTGAAGGGGTTCACATTAATAAAGGGCAAAAAAGTAATTTTTGCAATAATTCGTTTTCAGCCTTAAGCAACTCGATTGAACCTGGGTTACACTGGGTTCGTAAGGCGGACCAAACAGCAGGTGAACCATCAGAATCAACCCCCTCTAGTTCTCGAGATATTTTATTTGGGCGTAGGTCGTCTGTAAGATCCCCGTCAAATTTTATAAGCCGCAATAATAGAAATCTGGGAGAGATCTCGTCAAAGACGATGAAGATGTTGGGGGTTTCTTGCTTGGATAAGGAAGAGGGTAAATCTTTGGCCGGATTTAATCAGGAGCATGTTTATGATGTCTGCGGCAATGGCGATTGCGAAAAGGATGACGATGTGGGGGTTGCTTTATTTAATCCCTTGGCTTCAGCCGACGACCATGGTAATTCAATGATGGGATCTATACGACACACGGGAAAGGTGAGATTTTCAAACAAGGGGATTCAGGGAGTTGAACCATTGATGGACTTTGATTCGTGTTGTTCTAGGGTCCCGAATTCCACTGATTTGGAGTCGTCGTCTGGTCGAAATGGTGAAGATGTTATTAATATCAAATCCTCTAACTTCCAAGTGGTTGTGGATGTAAGCGTGCCTGGTGCAAACATCACATGTGATACTGTGCCGTTTGATTTTCAAAAAATTGAGTTAAATAGAAAGCCTAACTGCTTTGATCAGAAGTTAAGGCATGACAATTTGACAAGTGTTGTGTTCCTGGGCGACACTATGATGAACCCTAAATCAGATGCCAATATTCCAGCTGCTTGTGGGACTCTTTCTGTTTTGCTGCAAAAAAATCCAAGTAGTTCTCACCCTACTTCAAACCTCCTGATGCTGTCGGATTGGGCG
>JAOXJP010183861.1:0-12402 GCA_025762735.1 Platanus orientalis
CCCAAACCCACCCCAGCCCCCCCCCCCCCCCAAAAAAAAAAAAAAAAAAAAAAGTGTAAATCACTTTTCAGCACTGATGTATCTGCTCCCTGTCAGGGGCGGAGGTTAGTGGTTTCTAGGGAAGGAGACACAAACCTACCTCTGTGGGCCTGTGGCCAATGGTTTAGCTTTTTCTTTAGAGTTTGGTAGGGTGCTGGTGCACTGGGCTGGGTTTCCACTTGAGTGAGAGGGCCTGTGGAGGTGTGCCCAAGTACAGTATCTTGTTCTTGAAGTGGGCTGGAAGCCCAAGACTGCTATGACTTTTGTAGTTAGTTTGTCTAACCCATTTATGTGATGGATGTATAGATAGGCCCAGGCGTAGGTCCAAATTGTACATAATAGCTGTGGCCTAAAACCAGCTTGAAGTGCAGTGGGGTTCTAAAATCTTAGGTTCATCCAAGTGTCATCTTTCTTACGCGTACTTTATCAAGTTAAGAGATTGTACAGAAAAATACTTCGAACACCAGTATCTCTTTACAGTTGCTTACATGTGATTCAGTAGCTCTCAAAAGATTTGTTCTAGGGTTTCACTTATATCACCTTATCATGAAGCTAAAAATGAGAGATATACCTAAGAAATTAAACTCATGGCTATATTGCCTAAGCACAAGGCCAAACTTGAAACATGGAACTACCATAGGCCCTTTAATAATTAATAATCATGGTGGAGAAAGTTTAAAAAAAAAAAATGAGAATATCAGTTTAAGGTAATTTTCATAAAATATTAAAATTATTATTGTGGGTATTATGTTTCCTTTGACCGACTTCATTTCTTCATACGTATGTATTGGGGGGTACCAAAAAAAAAAACCCTATTGAACAAGTATAGCTTACCAAACAGAATATGTATTACCTTTACAAAAAAGAAGAAGAAGAGTGTATTAAGCTAGGTAGAATAAGAACCTCTTGTTTAACTCTCTATATCAAGCTTGAAAGCAGAAATCATAAAAGATTTCTAGACCAATCACTTGAATCTCTAGAACAAATTGTTTAATATGTATTTAAAATAGATATTAAGCTAGTTATTCTTCTTATTAAGGAGCTAAGGTTCATTTTCACAAAAATGATGTAAAATTTTCAAATCCCTGCGGAAAATGAAATTCTTATCCAAGTTTAGAAGCCAAGGATCCACCTTCTTGACTTTAGATCCAATTCATGTACCCTTTATTTGGGACTTCAATGACGGTAATTAAATATTATATAGTTTTTTTTATCATTAAAAGAGAAGATTCCAAGCCCAGGATAACAGGCCATGGTTCTGGAACTTAAAAAGATTGAAGCAAAAGAAAGTCTTGTATTGAAAAAGCCTGAAAAAATTGAGTTAAAATAATTGTTAACAATGGCAAAAAAGAGTGACGAAAAACTTCAAGTTTAATGAGATTCTTAAAAATGGAAAAAAAAGAAAGAAAAAAAGAATATAAGAATGCTGAAAGTTCTCGAATGTTTAGTCTGGGGGCACAGGACTGGTAGCCCTACATACCCTTTTCCTATGTACTTCCTATGTGTGTAATAAGTAAAATATTTTTTATGAATCTTATGCCCTTGATAATTCAAGACAAAGAGAGGAGAGAAGGCATTGTACGAAAAATGGGAGAAACTAAGTCAAAGGGGGAATAAATACATAGTAGCATTGACATATTATACTTAGGGGGAAGCTAATGAGAAATTTTAATGTAAAATGTTTAGGACCATTGGTATATCTCTATCATATGAATGAATCTATATATGTTAGAGGGGAGAAACAATGAAATGAGAAAGGGGAAAATGTGAAATAAGTATTGACATGCGCTTTTTGGAATATTATTTGAATTTCCATTGAATTGAAATGGTACTTGTGCTAGTAAAGATGCTTGATCTTATAGTGATATGCCTATTGATGCTAAAATAAACTTTATGGTTAATAGTATAGTTTTTTTTTTTTTTTTTTTTTTTTTTTTTTTTTTTTTTTTTTTTTTTTGAGCTTACTATATTCTTCTGAATATTAAGTGTCATATTGTGATTATACTTAATGGCCTTTATGAGATAGGTACTTTTTATTGAATGTGACACTGGTTAAGGGTGAACCAAATCTTGAGGGAAAACTTCACCATAATTTGTCAAACTCATGACAGAAAGGGGGAGAGTAGTCATGTGTAATGTACTTTTATGCTTCATTTGTAAATGTTGTAGTTTTGACATGGAATTGACAAAGACACCAAATTTCATTGTTATCAGGGAATATTGAAATTCGTGTATTCAAATTACCCAATGTTTAATGGCTGGTTTATTATTGTATATGGTGGGGACTCACACTCCAAAAAACTTATTAATTACTATTGTTTAGCACAACATATCTCTGATTAACCTCTTGTTTCACGACTTGTAACTTAAGCTGTTATAACCCGAATCCGTGGGCCGTGAAATGGATCAGGTCCAGATCCGTGACATGGAAATGACCTGCTCAAACTTGTTTATTGTAGTGGTGAGACCAACGAGTTCGGAGTGAATTATCAACCATCAATCCTATTCACATATCATTTTCCATATAAATTGTAATACTTATCTTTTCACATCCATTTTAGTCCATTTAAAATAATAATCAAATCGTAGCGGAATAATAATGTCGTGCTCTGAAACTCATACAAGAAAGGGTTATAAATTTTGATACATGACATTAAACATTCATTCATGCATTCTTAATCTGTAAATTTCATATAAAATTTTCACTTATTTTTTTCATTCATATACAGCGGAATTGCATATCATAAATCATAACCATTTATATCTCATAATCAACCTGTAATAAAATTTTCTTAATTCCATAAACTTGAAAATAATCCATAATCATGTCTTGACACTCCCATTCACATAAACTAATAAGTTTGATATAAATTAAATCATCATTTAAAAATCAAATATCAAGCCTAAACCAAAGTCCATTAACTTATTACATTTTTTTCAAATAAAATGAAATAAAATACTGAATTGAAATAAAATAAAGTAACGTCTTAATGTTTCATAGCATATATCTAATCTTCTAATTCTCCAATCCTGCTTGCCAATATCACTATTCAATGATTTTTTCACCATCTGTGGTGTCAAATTTGGGGTAAGCTTGACAAACTCAGTGGATAACAATAAACTAAGGAATACTGAATCAAGACTTAGCACAATCAAAACGAAATAGATACTTGCATACTTGGATACATAAGCCAATATAGGTAACAATTTTATAAGCCAATACAAATAACAATTCCATAAGCCAATACAGATAACAATTACATCATTTAATCATAAGTGAAAATGGTCAGTCACATCATCCAGTGAGAAGAGTCTAGTACAGTTCACATTATAAACCAAGTGTGATGAGTATCATCTTTCATCTCCCTTGATAACAAATAGTGGTTTATAATAATACCATAATAGAAAACATTCAACAATAACAGAATACAATAACAATTGTAGTACAGAACATATAACAATCCATATCAAAACATAAACAAATTCGTAGTACTTTATACCATAGATGCTTGATCCTTCTAAGCATAAAACTATAGAACAATTAGAGTTTTTACAATAATCATGATGAACATATCCTATGAAATCAAATACCAAAACTAGGAGTACTTTGTGTTTTTGAAAATAGAAAAATATCTCTTTAAAATCATTGATTTCAGAACTTTAAATTAGATTAAAACTTGTAATAAATCAACCCCTAACTTGTAGAATATGAATCTAAAACAATATAGAACTTCAAAATTTACAAAACAACTCATGGTATTTTACATTTTTCAAAAACCTCAAAAACTCATTTTTAGACTATATTTCTTTGCTTAAAAATTCATTAAAAATTAGAGTAATCTTTGCAAAACAAGTTTGGATTAGTTCTATGAACATATGCCATTTAAAAATGAAGTTAGTTTAGTGTTCCCTACCTCTTGGTTGATGCAAAATTTGTTTCAAACTTTATTCTTTAGAAAAATCCCCAAATCTTTGCAAAAGCTAGCTTTTCCTCTCCCATTCTACTCAAAATCTCTACTTCTGCAAAAAATCTTCAAAAAATCATTTCTCTTATGAGTTTTTATAGGTTTAAATAATAACCATAATCCCCAATTTCATGTTTAGGTAAGTCTAGTCCTTAAAATCTTGCACAAAATCCCGGTTGTACGAAAGTTTTCACTTTTTTGAAGTCATCCCCGCCCATAATTTTTTCGATAAAGACACTTGGTCAAAAAATGACCATAACTTTCTATACAAAACTTGAATTTACTTGACAATTTTTTTTTGTTGTAAACTAGACTTCTAGATCTTTCTAAGGATATTAAGTTTGCTCACTAATTCATTCTAAATTTTTATTTGTATATTTTAAAAGTTACCTCAAAATCTATTGATTCATACCATACTAGACAACATAGACATCTGTTGGGAAAATTGTCATAACTTTTTTTAGGAAACTTTAATTCACTCAACATTTGTGGTATTGGAAAGTAGACTCATAGATCTTTCAAATGATATATTATTTGTAAGGTGATTCATACATAATTGATACAAATTTATTTATGAAGTTATCCTGAGTGTCTAGGATAGCTTTAGAATTTGTCATGTCCTTAACTTTTTTTTCCTTGCTCAGTACATTGCATTTAGCTTTTTTGTTTGGTGTCCATTTTGTTTTCCATTTGTTGTGTAGGATTCTAGACTTTCGTGCCTATCCAAAGGTACAAGTTTCACTCATAGATTTTTTTTTTACGTTTTCATTGGTGCTTTTCTAAAGTTGTGCCAATGTTCAGAAAAACATATGTGCATTTAAGTGGTCTTATGTGTGTACAAAACTTATGTGACATGTGTTAGCATTCTAAATATGACATGTGTACAGTAATATGTGTGTCATGGTGCAAGGTGTTACAAATAATAACAATAAAAATCTAAAATCCAGTGTAATGGAAATAGTAATATCATAATGACCATTCAAAAATAAAGGGGCCTAAATCTGTCCATAAAGTATATACAATCCTTGCACATGAAGGAACCCATCATAAATAAACAAAGTACTACATCTTTGATATGAAAACTAAAATTGCAATGGAATGTAACATCCTTGGGTCTGAAAGAACATTCCTCATCTCCTCCACGTTCTAAGGCGTAATCCAATCTATGCAGTTACACATTTGAGGGTGGTGCTAATTAGGGTAAGCTTGACGGACTTAGTGGGATGGTATGAAGTTTATGCAATACAAAAATGAGGCCAAAGATAATCACAATTGCAAATAGAAAGAATCAATATAAATTAAGGAATCTAAGTAGGAATGAAAGTACATCAAATTTACTAAACATTTATCCCTACTATGAAACGAGTTTGCACATGTCACAAGATAATCACAAAAGAGTCCAAAGTGAACTAAATTGAATCCAGCATATGCCACATGTTAAGTACGATATGTATATGCTAAGTCCTACATATCTCATACCAAGTACTACATGCCACATGTCAATCAATAAATGGTTTCTATCATATAATGAAACCTAATGTAAATAAAGCATGTAAGGTTTCTATCAAATCCAAAACATATAACTCATGTGAGGATTTTTGGCAAAACGAATCATATAACTCGTGTTAAAGTCTTCGACAAAACAAATCACATAACCCACATAAGGGTCTTTGACATAACATATCATATAACATATATTGGGTCACTAGGGTCGTCTTCACCTATTAATGTGACCTGGTGATTGGGTACCTGAAGCCATTAAGACTAACCCATAAAGGGGTTTACGGGGTCATAAGACCAATGGGTACGATGGTCATCTTCACCTATTACCATTGTAGATATCGGTGTTTGGGAGGGGTTCAGATTCCCCCCCTGCCTGTGGTTTTCGAGCCCACTCTTCAGCTCGTGATGCTGGTGCATGAAAGGTCACTAACCTTTTTACAGGAGGGTTAGGCTTTTTTGGGAGTCGCCACCAACTCGGGATTAACCGATGGAGTTGGACATTGGTTCTCCTCTCCAGGTGAAGATGAGAAGTTTAGACCCGAAGGTCTAGGGGTTTAACTCCTAATACTGGTCTACCTTCCTAAGATAAAAGGTAAGTTATTTAGTTGCATTTGGGGAAGGTGTTAAGCATCCCAAATACCCGCCTTTTTAGGGTGGCTTCTCATTCATACATGTTTTGAATTATGTTAAAGTCCATGCTTATTAAATGTAAAGTTATTGGTCTGGACCACCTCTGTGGTGTGATCATTACAGTTGTACCTGAGACATAGTCCTAAGCTGCCTACATACCCAATCTTGTATGGTTCAATGTGTTTCTAGTGTTTTGTCAGGATCAAACTGTATGTAGTTCTAAGGGTTTATTGTGTGTACCAATCTCGGTAATCAAGTACGTTTAACTATGAGAGTGATTTAGGGTAGATTCATTTTAGATTATTTGTATACTTATAGAGTACTCCGCGCTACTACAAAATGTAGACAAGTTAGCTAAATGGGGGTCGAGACTATGTTGTACCAATATGCATAGTTTTGAGAACCTAATTGGGCTATGGCCAAGTCTCAGGGTCTTTGTATCGCGAACCACTATGACATGACCCTAAAGTAAGGAAGACTGTAAAAGCTCTAGACGGGTTGTAGGTTGACTTGACCTGGTCGCATTGACGTAGCAGCCACGACTCAAGCGTTGTCTCCTAGGCAAAGTTTGGGTATTTGATACACTTGGAGATCACAAGCATATAGTCAACCTTATTATGATAATTGGGAAAGATGAAAGAGGCATTTGTAGTAAAGAGATCCCTAAATTATGTCTATAGAATGGATTGGTTTGATGCTGGGTTTCATTTAACTTTCACAAGCCTAACTCTTGGAATTCATCCTGACGCCTGAAAATAGGGCTCACAGAGGTGCCTAAGCACATTGATGAATTCCAAAATGTCAGTTGCCTGTGTATAGGCTTTAGAGAAAGTCAGGGTTCACTAAGGTGGGACCCAGATCTCAACGCCTGAATTTCTCTAACCCTTATATTTCCTGTCAACGCTTGAACTTTAACTGATTAAAAATCAAGTATTAGCTTTGGACAGTCTGCACTCCGGAGGGCATATCTCTCTCCATAGAATTCTAAATTGAGCGTGATTGGTCAATTGAAAAGCTGAGAGAGATCTTTTCAACCATATATGATAAGCCTATACTTATCTAATGCCTATTTTTTAAATGGATGCCTATTTTTACTGCCAACGCCTATTTTTTAATAGATTAAAAAATAGGCGTTGGGTTTGGACAGTATGTACTCCGAAGGGCATATCTCTCTCCACAAAATTACAATTTGAGCATGGTTAGTCAATTTAAAAAGCTAAGAGAAATCTTTTCAATCATATTTGATAAGCTTATATTTTTCTAACGCTTGATTTTTAAACTAACGCTTGTTTTTGCTGTTAATGCCTATTTTTTAACATATTAAAAAACAGGCGTTGGGTTTTGATAGTCTGTACTTCGGAGGGTACATCTCTCTCCATAAAATTCCAATTTGAGCGTGGTCAATTAATTTAGAAATCTGGGAGAGATATCTTTTCAATCATATATGATAAGCCTATACTTGTCTAACGCCTATTTTTTAAACTGACGCTTGTTTTTTAATAGATTAAAAAATAGGCATTGGGTTTGGATAGTCTGTACTTCGAAAGGCATATCTCTCTCCACAAAATTTCAATTTGAGCATGGTTAGTCAATTTGGAAAGCTGAGAGAGAGATATTTCCAACCATATATGGTAAACCTATACTTGTCTAACGCCTGGTTTTTCATATGCCTATTTTTTAATTCTCTTAAAAAATAGGCGTTAGGTTTGAAACCAAAATCCAACAACTTGATTTCGACCATTTGGACCCGTTAGGGATATGGAAAAATTATGAAATTATGCATGCTAGTAGGCAGTGCATATATGAATAACATATAAAAAATTGGGCTTCATATCATGAAGAAAAAATTCAAACAAAAATTGACAAATATTCATCAAAACTAGGTCTCAAAAGACCCAATTTTTGGGGTCTGTGTAGGGGGCCATCAAGAGGCCTTCCACAGCTCCTAAATTCATGAAATTAAATACAACAGATCATGTATATGTCTAGTCTAACATAGTTAAATATGGGTTCAAGTATCTCTCTACAAAAATCATACGAAAATCAACATAGAAAAGGGTAAAAAATGAAAGCAAGTAGAGGTTGTTGAGCCTTTACTGTGTAACCCAAATTAAAGCAGTGCTCTAGCATGATTGGAAAGCATAACAACATACTAATTTGATATATGATGGAAGGGGAAAATAAATTGAACACAGGTTTAGGCTTACCTTGGGACAAAAATGACCTAATGTTGATGAATCCTTGCTTTTTCTTCTTCCTCTCTCCTTTGGATTTGGGGTTTTTTTTCCAACCTTATCTTGCACTAATTTAGGGCTATTTATAACTCCAAATTAATGTCATGGATGGTTGGGATGAGGCTTGGGGGTTACTAGATGGAGGCCAAGGATGATGTCTATCCTAATTTAGGTGGAGGACTAGGATTCAATCTTGGTGGAGGGTTGAAATTAAATTAAGCTAAGGGGCATGGATTGGTGACTTGGCTAGATGGAGGGTCAGATTTGGGGCTAGGCCATTTAATGGAAGGTGAGATGAAAGGTGTGCTATTGAGCATGGATGGGTGAAGTGTATGAGAGACATGGGGGATGCCTTTCAGCAAAATCCCATTGGTTGCAATGTTTAATGGGATGACTTGGGATGCCAAATGGGGGGCTGTGAAGGACTCTATAGGGATTTGAAATTCAAGATTCATATCCAAGGGAGGGTGGTGTGGAATCTTGTGGGAAGATGCCCATCCAAGGGCTGCCAAAAATGACCTTAAGGTGTGAATGCATTAAATGTAAAATATCTAGATTTTGGCTCATTTGATGACTAGGGTTGCTTTTTGACTTTTTCAAACCCTCTCTCGAGCTCGGCCTAGTTAGTGTCAATTTTAGAGGTCACAGATCCTCTGATCGCACTAGTCTAATAAGAACCAAATTACAAAAAGGGTAAGGGGGTGAAATCAGGGTTTTTTGACTTGAAAAGCTCTCAGATGTAATTTGAGTGGGCAAGGTGGTAAAATTGATTTGAGGGTGGCCCAGGGATATGTGACCCCAGGTTCAGATGATTCATAGTTTTTGACTATGCGAGATTACGGTACCCGAGCAGGAAATTAGGTCAAAAACCATTTTTTCGAGCGATTTGACAAAACTGTACAGGGAATGCTATTGGTTTTTTTGTAAAATGTCTCTTTAGGCTGTATCTAGGGGATTTAAATTTTGAGGAATCTCAGAACTATAGGAGTTGACCGACTGGTCATTGGGTCCCCGGGCAGCTGCCGAGAGTTTTTTGAAGCAAAGTCGCTTGCACAAATTGGGTTTCTGTAGCTGCCTGAAGTTGAGTGAAATTGAATGACCATATATTCTCTGAACTAGGGGTTTGTGAAATGCTTTATTGAAGGCAGGGATGAAACTGAGAATATGGCTTTGACCTTATCATATTTCGGGTTTGAGGGAACTTTTAGGGCATTCTGCATACCAAATACAAACAAAACGTGCTTTTTCTAAGTTTAGGAAGAAATGACTGCTTGGGCCATGGATTTTATGTAAATTGGTGTGGATAGTCTCGAGGCTCTGAATTTACAGTGGTATGGCCATTGACTATCTGAATTTTCAATTTTAGATGCACTCTCTAGAGTCAGTTGAACACCTGATTTGTCACGACTTTGGAGTATTTGAGGGAATCTTGGCAGATAGATTTCTCAAAAGTTCTTGCTCCTTAGCTTTTCAAAGGCCTCGTGATTTTGAAGAAACGTACACGAATTAATCCTGATTTGAAGGTCTAGAGAATATTTTGGCTCTATAAGAGCAAAAAGTGGGAAAACAACCTTTTGACCTTCTGGGGAAGATTTGAGATTTCTCAGAAGTTTGAGACTTTGAAAATATTTCTCAGACTTCGAGATTTGAAAGTAAGGCCAAGGTCGAGATATGGCAACTGACCTTTCTGGATTCGGAGATCGGATGAGTTTCTGAAAGCTTTTGCAAGAGTCATTTCTTGGTTAAGGTTATCATAGATTGAGAGATTGGCTATTGTCGTTCTCGAGCAGTGTTTGATATGTGATGAGTTCCTTAGAGCAGTGAGACTCAAGAATGCATAGGAGTTGAAATTACTCCATTTGGACCATGGAAGAGGCTCCGGGGATCCTTGAGGGTCTAGGGGTAGATTCTTTAAGTGAAAAGGGTAAAATGATATTTTTTTGCCCATGGGTCGAAAAAGGTGAAAATGTGAATTCTTTGCCTATGATGCCTCATGACAAGAAGGCTTACGTAGCTAGAGGAATTCAATAATCTAGATGACAAAGGCTTACGTAGCTTTTGAAGGTAAAAGGGCAAAATGGTAATTTTTTCATCTGTGGTGCTTTGCTAGAGAAAGGCTTACAAGAGGTGAAAAACTTACTGATGATATGAATGGGGTTCTAAAATGTGGACCCTTAAAGTTTCGTTGGTGCTTTTGAGTGAAATTAAGGTTTGTCATGAAATAATGCATTTTAGGCTATAATATGGTGCTTTAATTGATTCATTTGTGACTAGAGTATCTGGAAAGACCTCATCGGGAATGCCTAACCTCCTAGGGTCCAGGTTTGTTCTTCCTAAGCCATGGGTGCTTAGAGTCTTGATGCCTAAATGTTGTTATGCTGTTTTTATGCAATCACATGACTCGAGTCAAAATTTGGGTGCTGACAACCGTGACCCAATGATTGGCTACCTGAAGCCATAAAGGCTAACCCATAAAGGGGTCTCCGAGACCAAGAAGGGTAACCCATATAAGGGTCTATGAGGCTACATCTAGCCAACCCATATAAGGGTCTTTGGGATCATAAAGACCATACACATATAAATGTTACAAGGACCAACCTCCTTAAGGGTCTCTAAGCCCAAAAGGGCATATTCCCTCATAGGGGTATCATATCAAATCCACAAATTCAAAACCATGTTTCAAAACCATGTTTTTGTAAATTAAGGTAGATACTACATACTCATGCCATTTAAAATATTCACATGTTCTATCTCATGAAGAATCTAATGAATGTAGTAGAAAATCACATGAAGGATGTCAAATGCCAACAAACAAGTGAAGATGTTTGACTAAAATCTAAGAACATATTGGATGCTCATGGATGTAAAATCCCTTTGAAACCAGGTATCTTAAGTCCATTAAAACTCATGTAGGAAGTCCAAGTAAAATCCCTTTGGAAACATCAGAATAAACCATGTCAAGGACAACCTACTCATGCCACCACAAGCTCTCAAATGATGCAAATCCCAATGTATTTACATATGGATTTTAAGAAACTAAAATGGGAATCAAGAGAACATCACAAATTTTCTATAAATTAACATATATTTGAAGGAATTATCAAAAGAAATAATAATCTCATGCAAGAGATCTAAAGGCATCCAAGGAACATGTAAACAGTAAGAAAAATCTGTGAAAGACATTTTATCAAACATGTAGAGTGAAACAATTAATGGAACTCAAGAAAAATTAAAGAGGAAGCCCAATCTTCAGCATGATAACCATTTCAATCCCTACCACCCATGTAAATCAAGCTCCCGCACCTCATCACATAGAATAGAAACTATTCCAACCATTCTATAAAAACTTTGTCATAAGAAAATAGCTCCACAACTTAAGAAAATCAATGAAATCAACTATGAGATAACAAACTAACATGCTCATAAAGAATAAATGTAAATCCACCAAATCCAAGATCATTTTATATAAATATGAGATCCTAGTAAAGAAAAATGTGCATAAACAACATATCCAACTCACTAAATGCTCAAACCTTTAATGCATAAGAGGATCTTCCTCCAAAATCCTTTTGCTTTTGTCCAATCTTCATTCCTTTATGAGTAAAAAAATAAATTCATGTTTAGAAACCATAATCAAATGTAGAGAAATAGGAATCCATACTCATTTAGGTTAGATCTAGGAAGAAAAACACATAATGTAGCATATTTTCAAAGTTGGGAGTGAGACTTACCAAATTGGAAAAAATCTCCCTCTTCTTTTCTCAAGCTTCTCTAATCCCTTTAATATTTGTTCTTTTTGTTCTAAATGACATAAATAAGATCTTAGTGGTGTTCTAACTCATCCAAGACAAATCCCACATGTGTGGGGGTCCAATAGGTGAAAGTAACGTAAAAAATGGCACCAAATATAATTTTTTGAAAATTCAGCATTTTCAAGTGTGATTGATCATGAAATCCACAATCGATCATACCCGTGATGGATCACGGACCTTCTAGATATCACCCGAGGACCTCACTACTTCATTCATGAT
>JAOXJP010183872.1:0-12402 GCA_025762735.1 Platanus orientalis
TATATATCTATATATATATATATATATATATATATATATATATATATATATATAAACTTGATAATATATTTGGTGGATATTTTAAAAGTAAGATTATATTCGTATCCGTTAAGTTAGTCAATATATATCTCATTCAAAAAAAATTTAAATATATTTATTCAAATATCAGATGTATATTCAAACATACGGTTATTAAATATTCAGATATTTGGTTAACAGATATCTGCATGTTTGATAAACCAGTAACAAAAGTTCTGAACCTATTGCTAAAATCATGTAAACTTTCACAAATCTAACTCCTAACACTCTCAAATAAACACATACATGCATACAAAAAGAAATAAGAAAAAGAGAAAAGCATGTATATACAAAGAGACCAAACAAAATTTATAGATTCAATGTTGACGTATTTAATGCTTATATATATATATATATATATATATGAAACATAGCCTACTGTACGTGTTATAATATGACTAGTAATTAAAAACAGTCATTGGATATAAAATGTGTAGTGTGTATTTAGTCGGAGCAGATCTATATCGATCTATATTTGATTTGTTTTTAGTGAATAAGTGAATATGTAATCCAATCAGATACACATGGACCCATATTCAATTTAAGTGGACACAAATTTGAACTGAATGCGAATAAATTGCACCCATAATGCCTCCAAGTTAAAACCGGTTTAGACTGTCATGTTCCAACCCGATCCAACTCATTTTTATACTTAACAACGAGTATCTAATTTGTTGGCCAATGGTCAACCCGCAGGTCTGCACGCCTCAAAGTCTGATTAAACGTTCAAATCCAGTATACCGAGATAAACAAATTATACAATTTGTAGTGGACGGTCATAATCTTACTTACCAAAGAGCATGAAATCTCCATCCTCTATCGCAGGAACTTTCCCAAACGGCTACAAAACATCCCAAAATATAATGTTAAAAGCAAAACGAACAAAAATAAACAAATAATATAATGATTGCACGTAAGATGTTGCAGTTTGTGTGTGTTCTTCATCTTGAGCTGCTTGTTTTCAACCAATCTACGCGTCATAGATGTGGCAAATTGTTTCTACAACACGGTTTTCTTTGGTAACAAAGCTAACTGAAAGTTTAGGCTCTCAACTGTAAACCTGCTTACGGCTCTCTCTCTCTCTCTCTCTCTGTTGGCAATGGCCGACAACTAGAGAGAGGCCCCTTCTTACAGTAAAGAGAATGCAACACTGAAAGTGTTTTTTTTTAATGGGGTTTAAGCAGGCTCGTGATCCTCTTCTGATTGTCAAAGTTCAGTTAACGTTCTGAAAATTTCAGTGGTCGACAAATGGCAAAAAAGTCAACAAACTCAACTTCAAATTTTCATTTTTGTTATTTTTTGCCACGTATCAACCACCGAAATTATTTGCAGAACGTTTACTGAGCTTCAACAACCTGGAGAGGATTACGTGGGGTTTAAGCAAGTTTGGTACATATTAACAGCATAACTTTTGACCACGTGTTGATGCAAGATGGATCCTCTGTTGTTTCCTTGAGAGAGAATCCGGTGCCCCCCTAGAAAAACTTGCACAACCTTCGTAACTAAGCATGCATGCAATAATTATGGAACTAAACCGGGTTGTCAAAGAAATATTCACCTGTCGAGCAAGGAATTCAGGTCTCTTTTGTTCTCCAGCCTCGAGATCGACGTGTATGACTTCAAACTCAACACCCTTCTCCAGAAGGCAAGCCATTACCCTCTGAGGGCAAGCTGCCGCAGTCGGGCCATAGACTTTCACCACCATTTTTGGATACTACTGTAAGAGAATAAAACAAGAAGAAAATATCAGTTTTAAGTTTGAGAATTCTGAGCTCCTCACCTCCTATTTATATACTTTTCAGAAACGATTTTGGTGGTTACCACGTGAGTTCCCCCAAAAGATTAGGTGTTTTTTTTTTTTTTTTAAATCATTTGAAAATTACAAGATTTGCAACATGCTATTAACCGTTGGATGTTCATTTAGATTCGGGTTTGACGGCTTAGAGAGGCACTATCGTCTTCGAATAGGCAAATGCTTCCTGACTCAATTTCCTTTCTTGAGAAGAGAAGAGGGTGGGGGTTGGCGCGTGTGGTCAACTGGTTGCTACCGCGAGGGATATTAAACAGAAATTCACGTATCAACGCTGGGAAGTGTCTGTCTAAAGAACTGTCCACGTAAATGTCTAAACAACTGTACACGTAAATGTCTAAACAACGGTTCAAATAAATTTTTTTATTCAATTTTTAATGTTAAAGGAATTGTTGGGTACACCTTGCGTGGGCACTTGCTTTTAAACGTAACCCAACTGCCCTCCGATTTATACCAAAACCCATGGCTATAATGACACTCCTTACTTGAAGGTACCTTCATTGAAAGGACTCTCAATCCTCTGTAACCATAGCCCATGTTGCGGCTGTGTGGTACAGTTAAAAGTGTAAGAAGGAAAAATGAAAAGGAAAATGCATAAAAAAGAAGTTTAAGAGAAAGGATTCTGTCCACCCCCCTTAACAAACACTTGGTCTGCTGGGCATCAGGGGACAGACACATCAGAGCTGAAAAATGATATATATATATATATATATATATTTTGGAGGGGGCGCTTATCACTTTCGGTGCTGACGTGTTTGCCCCCTGATGACCAGTGACCCAGCTTCCGATGAGGGAGGTGGACAAAATCCTTCTCACTGAAAAGGCAACACATTCACAAAAACATACGTTAGCCCAATGTTCATCACACATTCAAAACGCGAAAAGTGATTTACACTTTTTGGAAGGGACACATATCACTTTCCGCGCTGAATTGTCCGCCCTTTGATGCTCAGCAGACCAAGTGTCCGTTAAGGGAGGCGGACAAAATCCTTCACTAAAAAAGGCACCACATTCAGAAAAAACATATCACATGTTAACCCGATGCTCATCACACATTCACAACATGGGCTGTCGACACTGAGGATCACGTATGCATGGAAAATGAGTTATTTATTTATTTTATATTATACATTTTTTAATTATTTAATGCTTTTATACTTGTTCCACTTAGGCCTGCTGATTACCTCAGGGTGGAACAACAAATACACAAGAATGATGTCCGATAGGAGTGCACACCCGTGACCTCTCTCAATAAGAGAGGATGCCACAACCACCACCCAAGGAAAGGGGGCATTGGCAATCTAACAAATAGAGTTGGACTACCGGCCTGAGCAAGTCAGGTTGCAACTTAGAAAGGCTTCTAACATATTTATCGCATCATTCTCTATTCAAATGGCAAACTTCAAAAAAAAACAGACTCAACAGTTAACCTTATCTGTGGTGGCAGTCCCAAAGGCCCCCACACATTTGAAATTGGGTGTCCGTCCGATTAAAAAAAATTTTAAACTAAAAAGAGGCTGGTTTTCTAAACGATTGTTCTATCTTTTGTGATGATTGACTTTTGGATGGTCGTGAATCTGTGGCGCTGTTCAGCAATTGGTAGTACATGCGATTAGTGATAGGGAAGGGACTAGTAGTTGGGAATCTAGTTGTTGATATATTTGATAAGGAAGGGTGTGCAGAATTTGACAAGGTAGGGACTCTATAAGGAGAAGATTCAGTTTCTATTCTAGAGAGTTGTTATATTTGAAAAATATGTGATATACAAGAGAGTGTATATTTTACACGTTTTGATTTTGGCTAATGAGTTGTATTGAGAGACTTCGAGAGATTATTAGATTGGAAAACTTTGTATTCATATAGATACCTAATAAAGTTTTGAGGCATCACCACATTTTTATTACTGGTTTTCACCGTTTTCTCCTGTCTTCTCTAATTTTTCTGGTCTTCTTCATGGTATCTGATGGGGAAAACTATACTAAGGCTCCTACTAGCCGATCCCGATTAACCAGTACAACTGCGACCCTAGATGGACTGACCCGGAGAGTTTCGAGTGGGGCAAGCCCTACCCCCCCGACTTGACAGATGCCGAGGCCAGCGACCAGAAGGTAGAATCATCCTTCGGTACTCGACCCCCAGCATCCCGCTAGTAACCTTAATTGTTACTCAAAGCACTTGACACCCAAAGACCACTTGGGACCCTAAGGCCCCCGGTGACTTAGAGACTTTTCGACTTGTGGAATGTGATAACCCCAACTGTTCAACTTAAGGATAAGCATGATCTAGAAACCGTTATTCGAATAGAATATTCTCTACAGAAGACTTGCCAATTCTAAGAAAAGGACAGAGAGAGCAGGGGGAGACGCGACCAAGAACGTGGGCGACAGCGACACGTGAGAACGTGGGGGAAATCGACATGCAAGAACGTGGGAGGAAAGCGACATGCAAGAATATGGGAGGAAAGCGACATGCGAGATCCATTTAGATACACCATTGCTCGAGCCTATAAATATGTGCACTAATCCGTCCTCCAAGTATGAGACATTAGAAACCCTAAAAGAGAAAGAAGGAGAACTTCGCCTCTAGAATCTCTTTGTTTACTGACTTAATCGTTAAAGAGCTAGAAGCAGGCACCCTGTCAGCACCTAGCTAGCTAACCTTTTGTTGATCCATGTATGTAGAACTGACTCCATCAAATACCTGGGACGACCGTAGGACCATTTGATTAGCGTAAAAGAGTTTGCTCAACTGATATGCTATCAGTTGGCACAGTCTATGGGAAACTTCATTTCCTACAGAATCTAAGGTCCACATAGTTGAAACTAGGTCAATGGTGGCTCAACATGACCAGGGTGTTGGAGTTGATGGACTGGAAGCCCCCGTCTCCGACGGAGCACGCCCCAAAAACCTAATGATGGATGTGCTTGAGCTGAGGATTCAAGGGCTAATGGCGAATGTGTAGTTATTGATGGAGCAGAATCGAGAGATTACTAAAGGGGTACACTAAGCAATGGTGATGAAGGATAGGCAAGATCTCATGCCCTTTTAGCTCGTAGCCATGACCAGGGACGTGAAGACAAAGCTGTAAGCTTCACAACCTCCTAGTTTCGAGAGGTAAGTCACCATGAAGAAAAGATTCATATCTTAGGCTCCTAAGAGGAGAGGATAGAGGATGTGAGAAGGGAGTTGGTAACAATGAGGGAAGCCTTGAAAGGAAAAATCTCGACCATCGTCGACAAGCTAATCCAGAGAATGGACCACCCCTTCACCCCAGAGGTAATGGCTTGACCCCTCCCTGACAAGTTTAAGCTGCTACAAATGGAGATGTTCGGCGATGACAAAGACCTCCTAGATCACTTGGAGGCCTACAAGAGACACATGAACCTCCAAACTACCCCTGATGAAATTATGTGTCGGGCTTTCCCAACTACAATCAAGGGGCCCACTAGGGTTTGGTTCAGCCGATTGAAGCCTAGTAACATATCAAACTTCACAAAATTAAGTCGGTAGTTTGTCGGCTATTTCATTGGAGGTTAGAGGCATCGAAAGCCGGCCACTTATCTTCTGAATATCAAGAAAAATAAGGGGGATCCCTATGGGAATATATGTCTAGGTTTAATAGAAAAATGCTGTAAGTAGATGAGGCCAAGGAGAAGATGATCGTGGTTGCTCTGATGGTGGGGTTACTACTTCCAAATTCCTATTCTCTCTCTCCAAGAACCCCTAGTCTCGCATGGCTAACCTCATGGTGAAGGTGCAACAACACTTGAAAGCTAAGCATACCCTCAGCACCAAGCTAGAATAGGATGCTGAGCTCAATTCACAGTCTGACAAGAGAAAGAGGTAACAACAATGGATACTACGGGAAGATAGAGGTAGCCGGGTGAAAGAAGGCGCCGGTAACCACAGGATCAAGCCATGGGTCAACCTCCCCCCAAGTAGGTTTCAAAACTATACCCCTCTTAATGCACCTGGGGAATAAGTGTTTCTCCATATCAGGGATGACCTGAGCATCAAATGGCCCGAGAGGATCTGCTCCCTGCCGGAGAAGAGAAGCCGTGATAAGTATTGTCATTTTTATCGGAACCATGACCATGACACCAATGACTGCTTTGACTTGAAGGAGTAAATAGAAGCCCTTATCTAGTAAGGGCGACTGTAGTGATTTGTCACAGGATGACAGCAGGGCAGACATGAGAGTGTTATTCGAGATCCTCTTGCTTGAGAAGAAAGAAGTCTTAAAGGGCTAATCGGGGAGATAAAGGTAATAGCTGGAAGGTTTATCAGGGGAGGAGAATCTAGCTCAGTAAGGAAATCACACGTGAGGCAGATCCAAGTGAAGAGAGACCAACAAATGATGATGACAGAGAGGCTGGCAAAGCATCTCAAGTAAGAGCACCCTCCAATCACTTTCTTCACAAAAGATGCTCAGGGGGTGAGTCAACCACACGATGACCCCTTGGTAGTGATGTTAGTAATTTCAAACTACCTCATGCACTGTATCCTCATCGACAATGAGAGCTTAGCGGACATCCTTTACCTCTTGACCTTCGATAAAATAAGTGTTGGGTGAGATAAACTCATTCCCGTCAAAACGCCATTGGTGGGGTTCACAGGCAACCAATTACTCCCACTAGGAATGGTCAAATTGTTAGTCATAACAAGTACAGGAGATCGACATATAACCCGAGTGATAGATTTCTTGTTGGTTAACTATCCTTCAGCCTATAATGCAATACTCAGAAGGCCAATGCTGAATCGGCTAAGGGTAGTCACATCAACATATCATCTATTGATGTACTTCCAATTGAGGTGGGAATCAGAGAGGTTGGGGGAGATTAAGTGACAACCAGGGAATGTTATATGGCCTTGCTCAAGGGGGAGCCAATCCTGAAAGAAAGCATGTCAATCGACAACCCAGAGGTCTGAGATGAGAGGACCCAAGCAATAGTAAAACCAGGAGGAGAGCTAGAAGATATCATCCTTAATCCCAACACACCTGATGGAGTCACCCAGATAGGATTAGACTTGTTGTGAGAATTCAAAGTTCGATTGTAAGACTTCCTTATTGAAAATAAAAAATTTTCCTCCAAAGTGAAATCAAGCAATTGTAGAAGAGGTAGAGAAATTGTTGGCAGTTGGTTTTATAAGGGAAGGCCACTATCCCAATTGGTTGGTAAATGTGGTAATGGTGTGGAAACTGAGTAGAAAATGACGTATGTGTGTCGACTTCATCAACTTCAACAAAGCATGCATGAATGATAACTTCACATTCCCGAGGATTGACACCCTGATAGACTCAATGGCTGGCCACCAAATCCTTAGGTTCATGGATGCCTTATCGGGGTATAACTAAATAAAGATGCACGAGTTTGACCAGGAGAAAATTGCCTTCATCACTGACCGAGGACTCTATTATTACTAGGTTATATCCTTTAGACTGAAGAATATGGGGGCCACTTACCAGAGGCTTGATAACTAAATGTTTAAAGGCCAAATTGGGACGAATGTTGAGGTGTATGTAGATGACATACTGGTGAAAAGCCTTCAAACCGAGCAGCACCTCTTTGATTTGAGTGAGACCTTCCAAACCTTGAGGAAACACAAGATGAAGCTCAACCCTAATAAATGTGTCTTTGGGGTGTCAGCCAGAAAGTTCCTCAGGTTTATGGTGTCTCAACGGGGAATAGAGGCTAATCCCAAGAAGGTGAAAGCCATACTCGACATGTAGACTCCCAGAAACATAAAAGAGGTGCAACGTCTGGCCAGGAGGGTCACCGGATTAAGCAGATTCATCTCTCAGGCCACAAACAAGTGCTGCCCCTTTTTTTTGCCTACTAAAGAAAGCTTTTTGTTGAAAAAAATAGTATGACAGGGCCTTCTAGGAGCTTAAGGATCACCTTGACCACCTACCACTAATTAATCCACCAAAGTAAGGAGAGGTGCTCTATGTATACCTATTGGTATTAGAGATGGTGGTAAGCTTAGTGCTGGTGAGAGAAGAGGCCGGGGTATAAGTGCCAATGTACTTCACCAGCAGAGCCTTTAGGGGGGCAGGGAAAAGGAACCCGAGGGTGAAGAAGATGGTGTTCGCACTGGTCATCACTGCTCGACAACTGAGGCCCTATTTCCAGGCCCATGCCATCTGAGTCCTAATAGATCAGCCGCTAGAACCATACTGTACAAGCATTAGACCTCAGGAAGACTAATCAAGTGGTCGGTAGAGTTAAGCGAATTTGATGTTGAATACCACCCTTAGGGAGCTATCAAGGGCCAAGCTGTTGCAAACTTCATCACTGAGTACACTTATGCGCCGAACACCAAAACCAAAATACAGGACAAACAACAAAAAGAAGTAGACCAGACAAAGTGGGTCGTACATGTGGATGGTTCCTCCACCAATAGTGCAGAAGGGGGAGGAGTCATCTTGATCACGCTAGAAAAAAAGTAAACTTGAGTATGCCATAAGGTTTGGGTTCAAGGCAACTAACAATGAGATTGAGTACGAGTCAATGATCATAGGGCTATGCCTCACTCACGCACTCGAGGCTAGAAGGGTAAAGGTCAATAGTGAGTCCCAGCTGGTGGTTGGACAAGTACAAGAGGAGTATAGGGCGAATGATGGTCAGATGAAATAGTACCTCACCATAGTTGAGAAAGAGAAGTCTCGATTTAGATATTTTAGCCTACAGTGGGTTCCACGAGGGGATAATGAAGCAGCCAATAGGTTAGCTAAACTTGTGTCATCCACCACTGAAAACCTAGCCCCTAGGATCCTCGTCGAGCACCTACCAAAGCCAAGTATCAAAACAAAGGGAGATAGGGAAGTTAACATGGCAAGTCCTGAGACTGAATGGGCCAGTTAGATCATAAGATATTTAAAGAGTTGGGAGTTTCCCGAGGATAAGGATGAAGCAAGAAAAATAAAAACATGGGCTAGCCAGTATCTATTTCTTGGCGACACTCTTTACAAGAGAAGCTTCAATCTCCCCCTGTTTAGATGTTTATCCTAGGAAGAAGCAGACTATGTACTCCGAGAGATACACGAGGGGATATGTGGAAGCCAGTCAGGAGGAAGGACAATGACCCATAAAGCAATTAGAGTCGAGTATTATTGGCCCTCTATTTTAAGAGATGCCACTTTCCTCGCTCAAAGGTGTTATAAGTGCCAGAGGTTTTCTAACATCTCGAAGAAGTCCGTAGAAGAATTAGTCCCGATAGCGAGGCCCTGACCCTTTGCACAGTGGGGGATCGACATAGTTGGGCCACTCCCCATGGGGAAAGGATAAATGAGGTTCTTAGTAGTGGCCATCGATTACTTCACCAAGTGGGTAGAGGTTGAACCCTTGGTGAAGATCACCGAGAAGAACATCCAAGACTTCACCTGAAAGCCCATTGTGTGCTGATTTGACATCCTTTAGGTCATTATTACTAACAACGGTAAATAGTTCAACAATGCCTAATACCGAGAATTCTGTGCAGAGCTCGGCATCAAGAATCACTTTTCTTCCCTTGCTCACCCCCAAGCAAACGGCCAAATGGAAGTCACTAACAGAACCCTCCTGGGCATTATAAAAAAGGCTCGATTGCTTAAAAGGCCTTTGGCTAGAGGAATTATCGAGTGTCTTGTGGGCATACCATACCACGGTAAGGACCCCCATGAGGGAAATGCCATTCTCACTAGCTTTCGGAACCAAGGTTGTAGTATCTATTGAGAATGGAATGACCACCTACAGAACAACAAACTTCGACTCAAAGAAGAATGAGGAAAGCTTCAGAAATAGTCTCGACCTATTAAAAGAAAAGAGAGATGAAGCTACACTTCAGGTGGCCGCTTAGAAGCAAAAAATGGCCAAGTATTACAATTTTCGAGTCAGGGCAAGGAGATTTACCATTGGGGATCTAGTGCTCAGGAAGGTGAGTTTTTCCACACAAGATCCAACAAAAGGAAAGCTGAGACCGAGTTGGGAAGGGCCCTACCTGGTAATACACTGTAATAGGCCCGAGAATTACCATCTTGAAATAATGCGGGGGGAGCCCTTGCCGTGACCATAGAATGTAGAACATCTAAGAAAATACTATTAATAAAATTGATGTTATAACTCTAACTAATGAAATGCTCTAAGTTATGTAGGGTCAACAACATTTCATGCCACCATGCTTGGGCTACAAGATTAGCTCCGGGTTACAAGATTAACCCTCAGGTCATAAGATTGACCCCAGGCTACAAGATTGGCCCATCCTCCTAGATTAGGCTACAAGACTAGCCCTAGGTTATAAGATTAACCCTCAAGTCATAAGACTAACCCCAGGCTACAAGATTGACCCATACTTCTATATTAGGATACAAGACTAGCCCCTGGGTTATAAGGTTAACCCTCTAGTTACGAGGATGACCCCGAGTCTCAAAATCAAGTGACTTCTTGGCTGAAGAAATGCAAGGCAAACGATTATCTCATGAGTTAACAAAAAGAACTCGAATCATGTTAAAGAAAGTGCATCACAACCTGAGTCAAACCTCCCTTACCAAGTTAGTATAGCTATACCCCCTCACACATAACTAAAGTCTGGGCAAGTATGTAAGGGTACCCGGCGGCATTAACAAAGAAAAGCTCAAGCCTAAAAGAATGTTATCGGGAACCCTTATTGACTAGAAATCATGACAGACCTGACAGGTCCTCATATTATCACTGAGGTGATCCCACACTTAGAAAATTTTTTGTTCATTTTAGTTGATTAAAACTGCCTATATCCATTGTTGAAGTGCTAACCTCGAGGGTTCTCTATACTTAGAAAATTCTACGTCAACCTCCCCCACTCGATAACAGTCAATTACCCTAAGATGCACTCATACTTAGAAAAATTTTAGGTTACCTACTTTGGCCTACCTAAATATGCATATGAAACATAAGAAGAAAGCACCACGACATACATCAACGCTTAAAAAAATTTAAAGAGAAACATCATAAATAAGAGATACAAAAAGAGAGAATTTCATTCACAAATAAAAAGATTACAAAAGTTTTTTTAAAAAAAGATGAAAATACAACTACTCCTTAGGGTTGCCATCCCCTGAGGCCAACTCTCCTGTTGCTAAATCCCCCGGTTGGCCTCTCTAATTTTAGATGCCACTTCCCCCTTAATGGCCACATTAGCCACTACTAACTCTTCGACCACCCCCTTAGTCGTCATGCCTGCACCTTGGCCGACCTCCTCTTGATCTTCCTTGGCCCCATCACCCCCTTCATTGGGTTTGATGGAAGAGAAGTCGATGTTAGGGAATCGCCTAGCCACTATATCCCAGAATTCATTAAACCCTTCCTAGAAGCAGTCGACCCTCATGACCCCAAAAGTGTCCGAGGCCAGATATTTGGCCATGGCTGCCTCGAGGGCCTCTTTCATCATCTTCTCATTTTCTCTCTCTCTCTCTCTCTCAACCTCAGCCTTGAGGTGTGCCTTCTCTAAGGCATCGGCTATGCTCTTTTTCACCGAGCTCTCAAGGGATATGTTGAAATTGTCCTCGATCCTAATGTGACGGTTCCTCTTATTCCCTAGCTCATCCCTGGCCCAATGGACATCCCTCTTAGAATCTCACAAGAAAGCAGTCAAGTCCTTGATGTGGGTCTCTTGTTCGGTGGCCTTTGTAGTTATGCTGCTGCGAGACTCCTCCAACCATTTAAGTTTACCCTCGAGGTCACCGATTATGGCCTTTACCTCTTCCCGAATGGCCTTGTTCTCATTCCTTGCTTGGGCAAGGTGGTTTAGATGCTCGGCCCGGACTTGCTCATAGAATTTGTATTTTTGGATGGACGTTGTCATTAGGGCCATGGTTTGCAAAAATAAAACCAAGTCAGTCCCACGGATAAAAAAAAGAAAAAGAGAACACTAAGGGACGGCATGCTTTACCTTGGCCATGTTATACATCATATATTTATGCACGACAGCCTGGAAGAGGTACTTCTTTAGGTGCTCGAGGTCTGTCGAGGAAACACCCCTTAGAAGGTAGTCCCCCCTAGGACTTGGCCTTAGTAACTAGGAATCGGGCCCCAGTGGGGACTCTCTTGCTGACGGGACAGGAGTAGAAGAAGATGCCCCCCGAGTTGAGGTTGTCATTGTCACGACTGTTCGAGTAGGGGCCTCGGGGGCGATGGCAGGGGCCTTGGTGGCTAGGGCCTTAATGGCAGTCGCGGGAGTAGCCATCTGAAAAGTCATTGCTTGGATCTCAGAGGTAGGAGCGGGAAAGGAACCACCTATGTCCCCCTCAAAGTCAACGACTGGGATGATGATAGAGGGAGTCGGGGAAGGCACTAGAACTTCCTCGGGGACTTGAGATCTAGAAATCCCCTGAAGATGATGTGGCATTTCCTCTTCTTCGAGGTTGTGGCCGCCTCTGCTTGGACAGTTGTTGGTTGACCAACCTTTTTGGCCTCTGTCAGTACCTAAATTTTGACTCGGGTCATTTAATGGAATGAAAGGACGTCAAAGCAGCACTTAGGCATCAAGACCTTAGGTAA
>JAOXJP010183883.1:0-12402 GCA_025762735.1 Platanus orientalis
AGGTGGTACCTTGATAGTGGGTGCTCTTGACACATGACTAGGGATAGGTCATTGTTTCTCAAACTTGAGGAAGCCTAAGGTGGAAAATGTCACCTTAGGTGATAAAGCTGAGTAGTCCAGTGATGGGGGCCATAGTGATGGTGGCATTGAGGTGGAGCAAAGGGAAAAGCCAAAGGGTTTTGAGTATGTTGAAGGAGATGATTGTGTCATCCTAATGGCAGTGTTTGTGGTGCTTCCTTAAGCCCACAGTGGTTATTTGTTTTTGTTCATTTAGAAGATGATAGTTCTTTTGCTTGTTCTGTACATATGTATTGGCCATGGTCCATATGACTGTCTTTTTGTAAGATCAGTTGTAATCAGTCTAACTATCATGGATAAAATGACAAGTTATTTCTTTGTCTAGCTTTATTTATGTTTCATATGCTTTCTATGGTATGATTTTTGGCAGACTTAGCCAATTCATGGCACAAAGGGGGGGGGGAAATTTACATACTTGGCATTAGCCATGTGAGGGGACTATATGTATGCATTATGGGGGAGTATAACTTTCCATGATAGAGAGAATGTAGTTTTATACTTGTGGTGGGAGTATAAGCATGAGGTTTTATACTTATTGGGGAGAAAGTATAGAAAGTGTTACTTTTAAGGAAGTATACACATAAAAGCTTGTATGCATTATAGGAGAGCATACATATTGGGGAAATACAAATATTGTCAATTTTATAGTAAAAACTGTTACTTGTTACCAATCTTAAATCTAAAATGAACTCATTTATTTGCATTGGCTTTTATGTTTTCTCATATGCACACTCTTATAAGTTTTGATTATATATACTTCACATGTGGCTTGAGGAAGGTATGTGTGTTGTTGTGTGCAGGTGTTTGATGAGTAGGTTAAGATACCTAAAGCTTTAAAAGTAATTTTATCTTTTATGTGTATCTTGTATTGGAGGTGATTGACATGTATTTCAGGGGAATTGGGAAATGTGTCATTGTGTTGTAATGTTAGGTTTAAGACATTTGTGCCTAATGATGTATGTTGGGGGAATGGACAAGTGTGCCTAGTGGCAATGACCAATGATATGGTTTTTGCCATGAAATTGACAAAGGGGAGATTGTTGATTCAAGGGCATCATTTATCAAGTCCATGGGCTAAGGTGTGGAAGAAGCTCCAGCAATAGTCAAGCCTTGAAGAACAAGACTCAAGATGAGCCCCAACACTAAAGAAGGTAAAGACATGCATGTAGCTTTATAGGGTTCATGTAGTATAACCCAAAATATGTCCACACACATGTAGGAACACCCCAAAATGATCCCAAGATCTTGTGGACCTCGTAAGAATTACAAAACAGTGAAAGTGGAGAATTCACTATTTGTGATCGATCACAAACCCCGTGATCGATCATAAACAAAGTTTTGGGCCACCTAAGGACTAGGCCTCTTTTCCATGACTGATCATGGACATGGGTCCTGAGACCCCATGATCGATCATAAAGTCCATGATTGATCATGGACTGGTTGTGACTAAAACATGGGCCCACACCATGGTGATGCCCCCTAGCTTTTTGTAGAGGTCATGAAAAATGACTCCATGATTAATCACAAACCCCATGGTCGATCATGGCTAGGAGTTTTTGGAATTCTACCAAACCCTATTTTTGAATAAAGAGCTCACATATCAAATGGATGTTATGTGGCTACTCTAAGAGATCCCCCAAAGACCAAGGTTTAATCTTAAGAAGGTTTAAAGACCAATATATGCTCCCAGGTATAATTGCTAAAAAATCCGCAAGTGAAAAATGAGTTGAGAAGTATGGTCATCTCAACTTAAAATGACCATAACTTTTTATCCCAATGTCTGCTCTAAACCCACAAGTACTCAAAACAAACAGCTTAAAGAGATATTTAGTAATATCATATCATAGATTCTAATCAATTATGGGGTTTTTGATTGATCACGGCCATGATTGATCACAAAGTCCATGATCGATCATGAGTAAAAATCTGACTCATAACAGCTAATTTTTTAAACATTTTTTTACCAGTGAAGGCTATGGGGAGCCTTGGCTCGACCCTATAATAAGGGGATTCATCCAAAATTAGTATGTAACACCTCCCAAACACATTAGAAACATTATTAAGGAATCATTTGGGAAAAATCACTTGCAATCCTCTACATGAGGTGTTCTTGAGAAAAATGGGTCTGATGAATTTTAGCAAAGGGAAAGAGAAGGGTTCTTAGGCAAGGAGAAAATCTCTATAAGCTCTACACTCACTCAATCTTTCAAGCTTTTAAAGAAGAAGAAGAGAGTCATTTTTCTCTCATGTGGCCACAAAGAAGGTTTCTTTTACAAGAGAAGAGAGGAGGAAGATTGAGGACAGTGCTCCTACACTTCCCAGCATTCAAACTCCCAACCTAAGGGTTAAGGTAAAACTTTTTATTCACATTTGGAGTGTTCTTACATAGTAGTTTGTTTTGTGGTTATATTTCATACTTAGACCACCACTACTTGTGAATCTTTGGAGATTTCATCTCCATGAGATATTGCCCTCCTTATGCTTCACTTATATTTGCCTACATAGAGGCTTTTACTATTGTGTGATTCTATATACATACTTACCTTCTTTAGAGGCATTCACACACTTCCTTTGCTTGAATAGAGACCATACATATTAGCATATTTGGCTAGTGAGAGCCACTCTCTACATTGGGACATTGTTTACCTTAGTTGACTACATTGATATATTTGGCTAGTTTAAGAATCATATTGTATTCGGACATTAGTCCCTTACTTAGACCATATTTTTCATATTCGGTTATTAAGAACCATATTGGTAGTTTACCTAATACCTTGTGTCAATGGTTGGAGACGTAGTGTGATGAAGCGTAAGTCCTTGGCTCGGAGACAGCCAAGCACATAATTAAAGGTTTGCTCATTCTTTATAATCATTGTGTTGATTAATAAAATTGAGTAGTTGAAAGTGGACGTAGGCCTCAGTGTGGCCGAATCACTATACATCTTGTGTTGTAGTATATGATCTTTGTGTGATTGATCTTTACTTCTGTATTTGCAATCATTAGCATTTGAGCACCAAACACATTAAGTGAGTCAAAATAAATTGAACATCACTAACTAACACACCTAATTAAGATTGGGGTAAAAAGAATTAAAAAGAATTAAAAAGTTTAATTATATCCTATTCACCCCCTATAGGATTAACCTACAAGGTATTTCAACAACTGTTATATCTTTTGGGATGGTAGACCAAAGACATGCCTCATCACACAAAAAGATGAGACAAGCCTATGGCATCAAAGGCTTGGTCTTGTGAATTTTATGAACTTATCTAAACTAAGTAGGAAAGACTTAGTTCTTGGTGGACCCAAGCTAGGTAGACAAGAAAACCGAATTTGTGATGATTGTCAACTTGGAAAGCAAACTAGAGCATCACATAAAAAGTTAACTGAAATAGGACCACAAGACCACTAGAGGTAATCCATATGGATTTAGCCGGACCAACTAGAACTGAAAGCCTTGGTGGCAAGAGGTATTTTTTGGTCACGGTGGATGATTTCTCTAGATACATAGGTATAATTTTTAAGAGAGAAATTTGAGGCATTTGAGGAGTTCAAAAATCTTTGCATAAGGTTGCAAATGGAAAAGGAACTCACTATAAAGAGAATTCAAAGTGATAATGGAGGAGTTTAAAAATAGTAGATTTTTAAACTTTTGTAATAAATGTGGAATTAAACATGAATTCTCTGTACCCAAAACCCCCCCATCAAAATGGGGTAGCTGAAAGAAAGAATAGGATTTTATAAGACATGACAATCGTTATGCTTTCTAGTAAAGACCTAGCTAAAAGGTTTTGGGTTGAGGCCATAAACACCACTTGTTATATAAGCAATAAGGTGTACTTGAGGCCGGGTACTTCAAAAACATCATATGAGATATGGAATGACAAGAAGCCAAACTTTAAGTACTTTAGAATTTTTTGAAGTATTTTGCTATATCTTAAGAGATAGAGAAAATCTAGGCAAGTTCGAATCCAAAAGTGATGAAGGAATCTTCCTTGGTTATTCATTTATAAGTAAAACCTATAGGGTATTTAACAAAAGGACTTCTAACATGGAAGAGTCCATTAATGTCATCATAAATGACCAACCTAAGACTCAAACTAACAAGGAAGAAGAAGGAGAAAATCCTCAAGATGATCCTAAGATCATAGAAGATGTTACCTCACATGACTTCGGAAGTGAGTTTGAGGAAACCAATGATGAGGATGTAAGTTGTCCAAAGTAAAAGAGACTAATTAAGGGATACTCATCAAAAGATATTATTAGAGATTCGAATAAGGGTGTCGAAACAAGAAGACATATAGAAAAAATATTATTAGTCATATTTGTTTTACATTCAAGGTTGAACCTAGAAAGGTAAAAGAAGTTCATCATCTAGATCGGATCATGGCTATGCAAGAAGAGCTAAACCATTCAAGAGGAATGATGTTTAGTACCTTGTGGAAAAATTTGAAGACAAAAATGTAATTGGTACTAAGTGGATCTTCAAGAATAAAATGGATGAGCATGAAATAGTTGTGAGAAACAAAGCATGTTTAGTTGCTAAAGGGTATGCTCAAATGGAAGGAATAGATTTTGAGGGAACTTTTTCTCCAATAGCAAGGTTAGAATCAATTAGAATCCTTTTATCCATTGTTTTTCATTTGAAATTCAAGTTGTTTCAAATTGATGTCAAGAGTGCTTTCTTGAATGGCGTGCTCCAAGAAGAAGTTTATGTTTAGCAACCAAAAGGGTTCATTGATGCACATAAGCCTAACCATGTATATAGGCTCAAAGAGACACTCTATGGTCTCAAACATGTTCCTAGAGCTTGGTATGTGTGGACGTTGGGGTCAAAGGGGGGTGTTCATTGCCCCCACCGGCCAGTGGTTTCCGCGCCCATTCTTCAACATGCGATGCTGGTGTGTGGAAGGTTTGCTGACTCCTTTATAGGAGGGGTTAGGCTTTCTTTGGAGTCACCACCAACTTGGGGTCAACTGACGGAGTTGGATATTGGTTCTCTTCTTTAGGGAAGAGGAGAAGTGTAGACCTGAAGGTCTAGGGGTTTAACTCCTAATACTGGTCTACATTTCTGAGATTGAGGGTAAGTTATTTAGTTGCATTTGGGGAAGGTTTTGGCACCCTAAATACCCGCCTTTTTAGGGTGGCTTCTCCCATTCACACATGTCTTAAAGTATGTCAATGTCCATGCTTTGTGAATTCTGAGTTGTATGTTTGCTAGATTTTTCTCAGGCTTAATGCCTGAATTTAATTCAGGGTGAAATTCAGGCGTTGGTTATCTAGAAACTGCCCTTTATGTTAACTTATTCTAATTATACGAAAGAAAGAAGTTGTGTTTCTCTGTGTTTCAGGCTTAACGTTTGAATTTAATTTAAGGTGAAATTCAGGCATTGGGAGCTATTTAGATCAGCATATTCATGTGGTCTTTTAAGGTGGTTTGGTGGGTCCCAATGCTGTGAGACCCTTGGGTTAAGTTAGGGGAAGTTTCCTAGGGTTAAACTGTGCAACCCTTAGGGTCATGGTATCTGCTCATGTGGAGATATGATCTCCCAATGTGGGCTATCTAGTCATCTGTTATAGGCCCGATACATGCTTTTTGGTCTGATGCCTAAATGTTCAATGCCTGAATTTAATTCAAGGAAAATTTAAGCGTTGGGTGCTGGTGTCAACAACCAATCTTGGCTTTTGGGCCACATAAGTGGGGCCCAAAGGAGTAGGGCTTCTCCTAGGTCTTTGCACTACACCTAAGTTGCATGCACACTTAAATGAATTTGAAAAGCATGATTTTTAATCCCAAGCTTAATGCTTGAAATCCACTCCAATGCCTGAATTTTCATCTCAACACCTGAAATTAAATTCAGGCATTGGGAGAGAAATAAGGGCTCACAGAGGTGCTCTCGCACATGATTGGATTTCAGAGAATAGGATAGCCATGACATAGACCTAAAGAAGGTCAGGGCTCCCTAGGGTGGGTCCTAAATCTCAATGCCTAATCTTACTCTTGACGCTTGTTTGTTCAACGCTTGAATTTTAATTCCATAAAATTCAAGGGTTAGTTATTGGGATAAAATCCTGTAGCTGGATTTCTCGAATTCGGGGCCCTTAGGGTTTTGATAAAAATGCAAATTTATACATGACGGTAGGAAACATATACAGGAATAATATATCTAAAGTTGGGCTTTAGATCATGCATACAAAATTTAAAATGAAATCCATAAAAATTCAACTGAACCTAAGTCATACAAGACCTAGATTTTGAGTTCTATTTGGGGGGTCATCTCGAGGCCTCCAAAGCTTATAAAATCACTAAATTAAATGTTGAAGTAGGCCTATGTGTCTATCATATCATACTAAAATTTGGGCTTACGCAGCTTAGTACAAAAATCACAATAAATTATACACTATGCATGGTCAAAATTCAAAGCAAACAGAGGTTGTTAAGCCTTTCTATGTATCCCGAATTGAAGCAACTAACTAGCATGATTTGGACAGCATAACAACATGGTTATTGAGTATATAAATGAAATTAAACTTGGTTTGGCAGGGGTTTAGGCTTACCTTGGGTCTAAGTGGCCTAGGGTTTGCAAAAATCCTTCTTTTCCTGTTTTTTCTTCTTCTTCCTCTCTTTTTTTTCTTAGGGTTTTTATTGCCATCCCCCTTATGATTGAAATTGGAGCTATTTATAGCCCGAATATCAAGTGGTGTGTGGTTAGAATCTAATCTAAAGATATCTAGATGGAGAGTGGAGATGAGATTAGCTCATTTTAGGTGTAGGGCCAGAATGAATTTGAAATGGGTGGCTAGGATTAGGGGGTTTTGTGCTTGGTGACTTGTCTGAGGGAGAGGCTAGGATTAACTAAGGTTGATTAGGTGGAGGGTTGGGATGAGAGTGTTTGTTCACTTGGATTGGTGAGGTGGACAAAGGGGTAGTAAAGATGCCTTTTGGTGGAATATAATTAGTTGCAATTTTCAATGGGAGGCATCAAGATGCAAATTGGGGGGACATGAGGGGTACCCTAGGGATTTGAATTTCAGCCCCTAGATCTAAGGTTGAGGGGTGAGGGTGTACATTGGAAGATTCCAATCCAAGGGTTGTTAATTTCTCTCTTAAGGTGTGAATGCATTAAATGCCATTAATGAGTTAAGTTTGAAAAGTCTTAGCTCATTAATGATTATTTATTACTTTTAGGGTTTTTGAATCCTCTCTCTTCCATCAAGCCTCGCGAGCTCTTAAGCTTGAAAGTTGGCCAACTCAGTGTCTTTTTTAGAGGTCGCAGATACTCCGATTGCATTGAACCAGTTAGAACCAAATTACAATAAGGGCAAAGGGATGAAATCAATGTTTTTTTTTACTTGAAACGATCTCATTTGTACTTTGAAAGGGCAAGATGATAAAATTGATCCTAGAAATTGTTAGGTGAAAGATGGTCCCTGGTCCAGGTGAGCCATACCCTCTGACTATGCTTAATTACGACGCCCGAGCAGAAAACTAGGTCAAAAATAGTTTTTTGGGTAGTTAGAGAATAATGGACTAGAAATGTTGTTAATTTCTCTATAAATCTATATCATAGGCCATGTTTAGAGGATTTGAAGCTTGGGAAGTCCCTGAGCTATAGGAGCTGACAGATTAACTATCGGATTCTCGGGCAGTTGCTGAACACTGGTGGGATTGAGTTGTCAGACATTCTATGATGTTTAAGTTAGTAAAATGATCTTTTGAGGGCAGTGGTGAAACTGAGAAAATAGGCCTGACCTTGCTGCATTCTGAGTCTAGGAGAATTTTTTAGGACATTTCGCGTGCCAAATACAGATGAAAAGTGTTTTATCTTGGATTAAGCAGAAATGATGTCTTGGGTGATAGGATCTTTGTAATCTAGTGCAAATCTAACACTCTGGAGGCCCTGGATTTATTGTAGGGTGGCCATGGATAGACTAAATTTATGAATTCAGGTGAATTCCTAGAAGTCAGTTAAACACCTGATTTTTAGACTTGATTTGTTGCTCTTTTAAAAGTATTTGAGAGAATTTGAGTAGATAAGTTTCGTGAAAGTTCACACTCAGACAATTTTTTTAAGGCCTCGTGATTCTGGAGAAATGGACACCGACTGAGCCTGATTTGGAGGTCTGGAGAATATTCTGGCTTCATATGAGCAAAATGTAGCTGAACAACTTTTTATCCTCTTGGGAAAGATTTGAGATTTCATAGAGGTTTAGGATTTCAAAATTCTCTTCTTGGACCTGAGGATTTGAAGCTAAAGTCAAGGTTGAGCCATGGCAATTGACCTTTTTGAATTCAGAGATCGGATGAATCTTTAAGAGCTTTTTCAAGGGTTATTTCTTGGTTAGGTTCATCATAAGTTGAGAAATTCTTTGTCACCATTCTTAAACAATATCTATTCTGTGTTGAGTCTCTCAGTTCTGAGAGACTCAGGGATGCATAGGATCTGAAATTACATATTCAAATAACGGGAGAAGGTTCGGGGATCTTTTAAGAGTCCAAGGGTAAACTCTCTAAGGTGAAAAGGGTAAAATGGTAATTTTTTGCCTGCGGGTAAAAAAAAGTGAAAATGAGAATTCTTTGCTTGTGATGCTTCATGACAAGAAGACTTATATAAGTGAGAGAAATTCTATGATCTAAGTGGTAAATAGTGAGTTCTGGGCTTTTGAAGGTAAAAGGGTAAAATGGTAATTTTCCACTTGTGATGCTTTTTAGAATAAAAACTTACAGAAGGTGGAAAACTTTCTGATAACATGAATGGAGTTGTTAAATGTGGACCCTCAAAGTCTTGTTGATGCTTTTGTGAGAGTGACCTGAAATGGTGTATTTAGGCTGTAATAAGGTGCTTTGACTAGTTCATTTGCGACTGAGATATCCAGAAAGACTTCTTTGGGGATGCCTAACCCCTTAGAGTTTAGGTTTTCTCTTCCTAAACCAAGGGTACTTAGAGTTTTGATGCCTAAAAGTTGTCATGTTGTTCTTCTGCTATCAAATGTCCCGAGTCAAAATTTGGGTGTTGACACCTATGTTGTTCATCAACTTAAAGTTCGGATTCACTGGGGTAGATGCTAGAATGGTCTCAAGCATATTAAACTTTGTGAAAACCTACTCAAAGTAGCTAGATGGTGAGATCAGTATGCCTTTATCATCTCTGATGATTTTGGTTCCCAGAGTCACTTCATCAACCCCTAAGTCTTTCATGTCAAACACAGATGATAGAAACATCTTTGTGTCATTGATATAGTATTCATCAGTTCCGAAGATGAGCATGTCATCCACGTAAAGACTAATGATCACACATGACTCTCCTTTGATCTTGGAGTAAATGCACATGTCTCCATTATTGGATGTGAATCCATTATTGATAAGAGTCTACCTGAATTTGCCAAGTCATTTCTTAGGTGCTTGCTTTAGTCCATATAAGGATCTTATTAGCTTACACACTTTCTTTTTTATCCAAACATTATCAATTCTTTAGGTTGATCTATGTAGATATATTTTTCCAATTGACCATTTAGGAAGACAGTCTTTACATCCATCTGATGTATGATTAGGTTCTTTATAGAAGCCATGGCCAGCAGAACCCTAATAGTAGAAATTCCTACAACAAGTGCATAGGTGTCAAAGTAGTCGAAGTCTTTCTTTTCTTTGAACCCTTTGGCCACTAGACGAGCTTTGTATTTCTTAACTATGCCGTCAGGTTTTAGCTTCTTCCTAAATATCAACTTGCAATCAATTGTCTTGCTCCCCTAAGGAAAATCCACCAAAACCATGTGTTGTTTGACATTATGGAATGCATTTTATAAAAGAAAACTTCCAAAAACTACATCGTGTGATCTCATGGCTTCACTATAGGAGAGTGGGTCTTCTTCAACAACAAATATAGAGAAGTCAGGACTGAAGTCATTTTCTTTCCTCCTTCTGATACTTCTTTGTGACTGAGGCATAGTTGTCTTAGTTTCTTTATTTCTTTTTTTTGAGTTGGTAACATCAACCCCCATTATTTTTTAGGTCTTCAGTAAGAGAAACACATTCTCAAAGAACTCAGCATTGGTGGATTCGACAATGGTGTGTGGACTAGGAGTCTCTAGATTCAGAAATTTGTAGGCCTTCCTTGTCATGAAATATCCAATGAAAGCACAATCAATTCCCAGGGTCCTACCTTGGAGGTATGCTTATGTGGGATTTTTAATTAAGCTAAAGTAGTCTCAAGTAGTGTCAAGTTTCTTTTGAGGAACTCTATTTAGAATATGACAGGTAGTCAATAATGCCTCACCCCATAGCTTCAAGCATGAACCAAAGCTTATTAGCAAAGTGTTAACCATTTTGGTCAAAGTGAGATTCTTTCTCTCTACAATCCCATTTTGTTATGGAGTGTAGGGTGCTGATGTCTCTCTATGGATCCCATAGTCTTCACAAAATTTAATGAATTCAGAGTCTTTGTACTCGCCTCCCCTGTCAGATCTTAATACTTTGATCTTTAGGCTAAGGAGATTTTCAACTTCAGGTTTTTTTAAGATTTGAATTTCTTAAATGCTTCATCTTTGGTTCTCAATAGATATATATAAGTGTATTTTGGTGCATCATCGATAAAGGTTATGAAGTATCTTTTCCCTACTCTATAGAGAGTATCCGTTATCTCACAGACATCGATATGTATTAAGTCTAGCATGTTAAGTGATGTTTGCACACTTTTGAATGATGTGCATATGACTTTGCATTTGTTGCACAATACATTTCTCAATATTTGTAGTAGTGAGATTGTTAACGAGTCCCAAATTAAACACGTGCTTGACCTTGTTATAATGAACATGACCTAATCTTCTATGCCACAATTCATAAGACTCTATTAGGTAAGCAGAAATAGAAGGCATTTCATTTATAACATTAAGTTTGAACATTCTAGATTTGACAAATCCTTTGCCTACAAACATTTTGTACTTAATAAGTACAAACTTGTCAGACTCAAACACCATCTTGAAGCCATTCTTTCTCAACAACAATCCAAAGATGAGATTCTTCCTGATGTTTGAGACATGCAAGACTTCTCTAAGGTTAGTGGTATTTCCTAGTAAACCGTAGCACTATTGTACATTTTCCGATGACCTAGGAGGATGAGGAGTTCCCCGTGAACATGCTCATGCATTTCCTCACTATTTGATAGGTAATGAACAATGTTCGATTGCTACATATATGCTTAATGGCATCAGTGTCAATCCACCAATAAGCATGTTGGCCTTAGTCACAACAGTAGAAAACTTGTCATCTTGGATTTTTTTGCATTCTTTTGTTTTTCTTCTTGTTGCATTGATCATCACCATGCTTGCGCTAGTAGCATGCTCTTGCCAGGTGCCTTGTCTTTCCACTAACGTAGTAGTGCATCCTGGTCCTTATTTCTACATAGTACTTATCATAGGGCATATTCTTATCCTTGTCAGTCTTCTTGAAATCTTTTCTCTTTCGAGATAATCAACTCTTAGGTCTGTTTTCAACAACGTAAGCCTTCTCAGTCATCTTAAGGTTCTTTCCTTTGTTCCTTGTGAGCTCCTCCACTCAAAGGTGGTGCATCAGAGTGTCAAGCTCCATTTCATCTTATTCATGCATGAGCTTGGTATTATAATCTTACAAAGTTAGAGGTAATGTGGAAATCAACGCTTTGATGTGAAACATAGGGTCTAGATACATCCTTGCAATAGTGATTGCATCAGCAATCTTCTGGAAATCCTTAGCTTGTTCTAGAACAGACTGGCTATCCACCATCTTATATTTTATATAGTTTTGTATATGAAACTTCTTGCTGCTTGGAGCTTCATTGTCGCAACCCCAAACTTTGTACCTTTTGGGGTTATAGAATTTGGATTCAGACATTAAATGCATCTCATGTCCTGAGCATATCTGTACATATATATTATCTTTTTTCATTCATTCATTCACATATTACCATACATCCATCCATTCATTCACATAACAACGAATTTTTTTTTCTCATTCACCATTGAACCATTCCAATCTCATAAGCCTGACTTAAATATAAATCTCTTTATTAAATCAAACTAGCAAACCATAACTTAAATAAAAATCTGATTACAACTCTTTTCAAACTGAAATAAACTAACACAATTTAACTAAAACTAAAGTTTACCCACAAAATCAAATAACTAAAGTATGCTCTCCATCATCTATGGGTTCCAAAGTGTCATGTTCCTCATTTGAAAAATAGATGTCAACTCAATTAGTGTTACAGGACTAGTAAGTAGCATAATCACACTATAAACCGAATAGTGGTTTAAACATAGGACAAGAATCTTTCATAAAGAAAAAAAAC